>BEXV01004893.1:0-11147 GCA_003118195.1 Hemicentrotus pulcherrimus | reverse complement strand
GGGGGGGGGGGGGGGGGGGGAGATTGATTTTCATATTGTATGTATTCAATTAAAGGACGAGTATAGTTTTCAAAACACCTCAATTTTTTTTGTGAGATTTCTTTAATTGTAGATCTTGCAAGATGCTAGCAATATTAAGCTGCTGTGGAGAATTATAATTAAGATATCTCATGTTGGTTGTAAGTTCAGACAACAACAACCTACACTATTAATAGCACATGCAAACAAATCGTCCCTATTTTCACGAATTGACGGTATAGTGAATGAAAATCGCATACAATTTGCGTGCAGATTTTCCTCACTACCGTCACCTTGAGAAAATAGGAACGATACGAGGCACTAGATATCTAAAGGTGAAGCACCAACTTAAGATTGTTGTGTGGGGAGCCATCAGGTTGGAAGGGTTCCAGCGTAGAGAAGTTTATAGCCGTTACCAAGCATTCCTTGCATAACACATTTACGATAAAATTCACTGGAAAAAAAGAAACAAATGATCTTGTACAAGTATCTTTTAAAGCCTATCTTTTAAAGCCTATCTGCACTAGTTTGGCCTGGATGGATTAGACCTCCCTACATGGCTATCTCATCAAATCACCTCTCAATTAACATTTTAAAAAGGGGACCATGGGGACCATGCAATTGGTACCGCTTATGCAATATAGAGGGCACAGGTAGCTGCAAGTACATGTAGTGCAGTCCCGCTTTAATACAAGAACAACATGAGACCATGTTTTAAAAGTCTCTTTTCAATATCCTTTTGGATACCATAACTGTACATGAGCTTTAATGTGATATAAACACTGGGACGTCTGCAATATATAGTAGGTAACATTTCACAGATCCATTTTAAAACCGTTACTGGTATCAGATAAAGACTCAAAATTTGGTACAATAGGGGAGCAATTGTAGCATGCAGTCATACATTGACCGTAATACATGTCTGCATTCAAGAAACACAAAAGCAAGTCAATACTTTTGAATCAATTTCCATTATTTGAGGAAAATCATAAATAAATAATCAAATTAAATCTTGTGATTAAGATGCATCCCCACAAACGCACACATCCCATGTTATCATTCAATTGATTTCAGTAATCCTCCTCATCATGTATATTTCCAGCAAATTCACAGATGATGTCATAATCCATCTTGATGATCTTCTCTCTTTCTCGAAGCAGTTGTACATTAGCTTGGCATTTCGCTTTGTCCTTCTTGAGTACGGTACCGATCTGCATTAACAATTATTGGAAAAGATGTCTTCAATGTTAATTAGATAGGAGACAAAAAATTGAATGCATCATGAAGATATAGTATAATCATCCAAACCCTTCTATAATTTAATTACATTCTTCACACACCAAATACTGCTTAAATGTGAGAAAAGTGAAACATCTACCGGTATACCATTTATTTCCACTTTAGCCTCACATAAAAATATATTTCACATCGTACAGATGCACAGGATATACTCAGAGTATCTACCTACCGGGTAATCCATTGTGACATATAAGGTATGCATAACATTCTCACTGAATGAAAATTTTAGTCAAGGCACCAGTCTTTACAGGTGTAGTCCTTTATATGATGATATATCTTCAGATGTGCTTATAAGACAGCAACAGAGCAAATCACTGTAACATTTAAATAAAAGAATGGGCTAGGAACAAAGTAAGTACCATGAAAATAGAACACATGAAAGTAATGAAACCAAAATTCTGATGCACTTTGGAGTAGAAATTTATGGAAAGAAAATGATTATGAATAGAGAATTAAAAAGTACAAACCTGGCCTTTGTATTTCCCATTGACTACCATGATGTATGCAGGATCTGTCTTGGGTATGAGAGTCTCTAGCATTGATTGGTGGACATCTGGGAAAGAAACGGTAGAATGAGTGAGTTACTGATGGTGGTACTATATAACAAAAAATATATATTAAGCAAAGAAATACTTGTATGAGCATAATTCTTTAAATATCACTGTATGATAAAGAATTTGAGATTAATTGACTTGTATTGAACTTAATTTCTTTCCAATCACAGTAAAAAAATACATTATGCATAGTTGTAAAAAATAGGCAAAGAAAAAGACACTAAAATATATTGGTATACATTAAAGAAAATAATGAAAAAAATAAAAAGAAGATATGATTAGATCTACTAAAAGTACGGTAAAGAATGGAAAAAGGTGCATCCGTAAAAATCACTGATTCATTACCACCTTGCCTTTCCAAAATTGTCCCTTTGCTGAAGGAGAAAACAAATTATAGAAAAGAGTGCTTTGACGTTTGATTCAGGATTACGTGAGTTTATGTAAAATAATGAGATGTAGACAGAAAAAGTAAACCTGCCCCAAAATTGAATACTTATGTAACTACATACAATGTATATCTTGGAAACACAGCATCTTCTGATATAGTCTTATTTACACAGGGTAGTCTCATCAGTTTTGATACTGCTCTCTCTCTCTGAAAGCTCTGCAATGGTTAACCCAGCATTGCCAGGTTCCACTTGTGCCAAGAGGGACAAATATGGGTAGAAAATTTGTCATTGAACGTAAGCATTGAGCAAGGATCAAACCCAGTACCACAATGCTCACACGTTTTCATACATTACCTTCAATAAGCCCACCATCGTCTGTCTGACATGTGCAGGTATCTCTGGTGGTGACATCAATGATCTTTACCTTGACATTGTAATACCTGCCCTTCTTGTAGGTCGCATCAATAAAGCGTACTCGCAAGTCAGGACGCAACCAGTACGTGGTCTTCTCAGAACTTGACCTGCGGTTCAATAGGGAGGAAGTATCATTAAATCATGTGGTAATTTCTTGCGGGTTTGTAAATCATCCCAATTACACAATTAATGAATTTTAAAAGTGCTATAATTCCATCCAAGTTTGAATTTGGTTTTCCAATATAAAAGATGAAAATAACAAACTCTATGAACAATTATTACAATTGTAGGAAAAATGAACATTACATACAGCAGATTAAAAAAAAAAAAACAGTTGAAAAGAAAGTGAGGAGGGCAACTGCATAGGCAGATGCTTTTCTAGGCAGGACCTTATCAGATCATAATGCCTACATATGGTACATTGACCTGAAAAGAACTTATAAAGAGAACAAAACAAAATACAGGAGTCAGCATTACACTACTCTACACAATTACACAAGTCTTCTGGAACATGCATGAGCATAATGCTCTTGTGAATATTCCTACCATATGGTAAATGTGAGGGCATATATATGTAAAATCAAAAATGGCATTTGATATCACGAACAGGTATCCATTTTTTCTCAGAGGTACAGAAATTGCAAATGTAGATCAATCTCTTGTGTCAGGGCTGAAGGCCCACATCTTTGTAAATTAAAGTATTAAACTTGTTTAAATGAAAAGAATAGAAAGCTAGTAACTTCTATATTTCTGATACAGAAATAACACTTAACTAATGATATGATTCTTAAATCTTCATAACTTATCATTTTCTTGTAGCAATGTGCAATAACTAATGAAAAAACCTTTAACAAAAACTTAAAAAAAAACAACTGTAACAATAAAAATGAACATATTGAACTAATCATAATTTATCTAATAATCAAGTAAACTTGAAAAATGTGTGAGATAACTCAAAATATATTTTGAATTATGAATTTGAATTATTAAGAAACAAGACATATGCAACTGCGTCTCAAATGTGCCTCTGGATAAAGTCAGTTAAGATCCTGGCTTGAATAATTCTGACATTGATCTTTATGACCTGTGACCTTTGACCTAACAATCCAAATCTAATCATTTGTTCCCTCACAGTAATGCTTACTAGTTTAGAGGTTTTATGTTCACCGCTGTAGTAGCTAAGAAAAGTCATTGATTTGGTAATAACAAGGTTAAACAAAACTATAATTTTATAGAAATTGACTTGCTGTCCTTTAAAATATTTGACCTACTTTTACCCAAAATTGTATCACTTTGTCTCACTATGGTGATGTGAATACCAAGTTTGAAGTTCATGGCTCAAAAGATACCTGAGACATTGTGATAACAAGGCTATAACCCTGGGATTTATTGGAAATTGATCTTTATGACCTTTGGCCTATTTACCCAAAATTTAAGCAGATCCTCTTCCTTTGGTGATACACAATTCTATGAGGTTTGAAGCTCATACCTAAAGTAGTTCTTTTGAGATATATAACGAGGCTAATGACCTTTGAACTACTTATTCCAAAATTGAATTGAATAGTCTTACTATGGTGATACATACTATTAACAAATTTATAATTCATACCTCAAGTGGTATTTTAGATATCGTGATAACAAGAATAACAAGAAAGCGAGACGGATGTACAGACGGACAGAAAACCCCAAAACATAATGCCTCCAGCACCACCTTCGATGGGTGAAGGCATACAGAGCTTTGATTCAATCAAATCAATATATAAATCATCTTCAAACTGAAATACCTACCTAGAATGCCTATCATAATTTGACTGATGCTTAGTAGATCTATCTTCTCTCTCCTCTTTCCTCCTCCTGGAATCTCTCCTATCATCATCTCTATGCCGATGGCGATCATCCTTACTCCTTGATCTCCCATTATCCTCATGATCTCTTGAACGACCATGTCTGTCTCTATGTCGCTCACCATTTTGATCTCTCTCCCTATCTTCGTATCTGTCCCGTTTAGAAGACTTCTCTGGCCTGTCTTCATCCTCTTTTCTTCTGTCTCTTGAATGTTTGTCATGTCTACTACTATTACCAGTCCTTTCTTTGTCATCTCTGTGTTTGTGTGTCTTCCTATCTGAGTCACTACCATCCTGTGATTTGTCTTCCTCTCTCTTCTTCAATTCATCATGGCCTCGACTAAACTTCCCTATGATTTTAAAAAAAATGAGTGAACAAGAGTATGTGTTTTGCAATCTAACCAAAAACTAAACAAACAATACATAAAAAACACAATAGATATTGCATTGCTGTATCAGCGAAGCTTGATATAATTTCAAAGAACAAATCAACAGTCTAAAATCTCTGAAATCATCAATTCCCGTTCTTTCTCTCAATCAGAAACTGGAGTCCTATAAAGTTAATGATCTATTTCTTAAAATAAATAATGTTTAAAAATAAATTTTTCTTTTATATTTTGTTTATACATTACCAATTCTATGAGACTACATATCACCTCAGACTTAAACTAATGAGAAATAAGGATGTCTATTAAATCATGGAAAAATCATCTCATCGTTTGTCATCACAGGTGACATATATGCATGATAGTTCTTTGCTTCAATTTACTCTCTTAAAGGTAATACATCACAGTGCTGATAACACTACAATATGTAATGTTTCAATTTCTTTTCCTAGTTCAATGGAAATTCTGATATGATAATGATATATTTTCTTATATGGCTGATAAGATTGATAACTATTTTTCTTCTTGGCATTCTATAAACTGGAAAGTTTCTATTCACAGTAACAATAAATCTCAAAAGAATACATGAGAATTATGATAGAAATACAATGCTTTTAAATGGGAAAAAAGATTTGTTTATTCATACAGATAGTGTAAACTTGTTGAATGCTCATATCTTTCCAGGTTAATATTGTTCATTCAATTTAGTAAAAACCATCTATTCAATAAACGCCCCCTCCCCAAAATGAAACTGATAATCAAAAACATATACTTTCATATTCCATATAGGGTTAAATGCTATACAAACAGTTTCAGGATTTATAATGTCCTTCATCCTTTTCTTCACAATCCTTCCTACTCAACTTACCAAGATCTTTGGAGTATCTTTTGTAATCCTCTTTTGAAACCAGCTGTACTGCAAACTGGCTGAGTGTTGCTGATTGGTTGCTCAGGGCAAACTTGATGACCACCCTTGAGTTATCCTCATCCACACCCTCTATCTAGGATTACAAATACAAAGTACAGCATTGATGTTGAAGGTAGTGTTAGCCATCTGCAACCCATTAAATGGATGAATCAAAATCAGTCCTTACTGTTGCAAGATGCAAGATTAGTCCGAGTGTAACCTCACAGCAAAAGTATCTTTCATTTGAAGAAATGAACTCTGTACAACACATGAATACTTTCAGTGGAGGTAATCTTGAGTTCTGGTAGACACAAAATAAATCCTCACAAAACTAAGCTATACCCGGTAATATTATATAGCCCATGCTACCCAAACAAGCACACACAACATAAACTACATATTATAACAAGAAATCATACTTTTGTTTTTGTTATATGAAAGTTAATAGAACTGCAACATTTATGCATTTAACTACTGGTATGTGAAATCTAATCATAACAAATTATGAAACTGCACTTGAAAGTACTATGTCCCTTTTGCAGGCCAAAAAAATGACAAGGTTAAATTCCTATGGCATTTGAAAGATAATACTAATTTAGAACTCCCCTTAAAAAATTGGAGCTTGAAAATGTCTTTAAGTGGGAAAATAACGACTATTAGTTGTCAAATCATCTTGATTTTCAGACCATTGTACCGCATGGTCGTACCTTTTATGCTGTGCAAAGATTCAATCAGTTTAATTTTGGCTATTTCAAGAAGTGGGTTATTGATGTAGACAAATCCTTTACAGCTCATTTTATGTACCGGTATGTTATTACCAAAGAAGAAGAAAAATCCAGTCAGTCACTCAATACTGACAATAGTGTCTGACAGTGAAGTCTAGCAAGTGAACAGGTTTCCTTGCATAATTTGAATATTAGGACACTGCTAATGTTTAAATTTCACAGATAAGACATACACGATATATTCATAATTCCTGCAAAGTTCTACAGAATTTGAGGTTGGCTGCAAAAGGGACATAGTATCTTTAAAGGGTAATCTAAACCTTGTAATGATTTGATTTATATCAAAGCATAAAAACAACAGAAACAGAATGGCAACATTTTGAAACGAATCGGATGAACAGTAAGGAAGTTATGAATGTTTGAAATTCGAGATCACTAAGTCCATGCGAATCTCAAATTGGTAGTTTGGTCAGTGGGTTGTGACGTAGGACGTGGATAACTCTCCCATTTGCAGTGTACAAAAATATCACTAATTTCTGTTTTTTCTCTTAAGTTCCTTCAACCTTGGGGCACTACTCAAAATATATCATGGATAGCATATTTGTATACGGTAGGTCTTTTAAAAAAGAATAGACCCTCCTGAGCAATGAATTTTTGAATTTTAGTCATTTTAGTCATTTTATATGTTGGAACAGATGGGAATGTAGTACGGCACTACATCACATGGACATTACTGCTTCAGCCAATTTGAAGTGCCCATACGTATAGTGATTACAACTTTTAGAAATTCATAACTTTCTTATAGTTACCGGTAGTCGGATTTAATCAAAACTTTCATCAGTTTGCTCTTCTGATTTTTCAACATTCGTTTAGAGTAGTTGTCTATTTGGGTTGGATTTCCCTTTAACATATATCTTCGTTTCATGTGTTGTACAAATGTTTCTACCGGTAGTGAATTCATTCTTAAACAAAATCTTTGAATAAAACAAAAATTGTTTTGTACCATGCCATAGAGATTCTTGTGTGGCCCACTGCACACCAGCAGATAAGCACCCTTTGCAAATCCTTTTGGTTCCTCTTCCTCCACCTTCACAGCGGGTTCCCCAGGTTTTCTCCTCCTCTTCCTTTTCGCATCCAATGCATCTCCAGGTCGTCTGTCTGCACCGAGGCCTTGACCTTTGGGGCGCAAGGTCACTTCAATTGGCTCCACAACTCTGAAGTACAAAATAGGTAGAAATTACTCTCTTTGTCGTCTGTACACTCAAATTGCTAATGGGCAAGTCCACAGTATTTGGTCATTCAGTGTCCCATACTTTGCCAAGTTTTTGATGAGTTTTGAAATAAATCAAATTGCCAGTGTGAGATGTGATCAGTAACGTACGATACAAAATATTGTGGACTTGCCATGATGTATCAAATTGAAAGTGGGGTATTAATCTACAAAGCCCTTCGGAAGTGCATGGACAATTGGAGATTTCGTAATAAAATGCTATATCCACAATGAAAGAATGGAGTATGATCGTTGGTATAATAATTCATACCTTTAATGCTTGGGGAACAAAATGCATGATTAGATCTGACAATATTTTTTTCTACAAATATTTGGTTACTGTCACCAGGAATATCAATAAAAAAGAATGGTATCATCAGGTTTTTCGCCTTTAGTAGTCGTCTAATTCCTTATTTTAATACTTTTTCAGTGTCTAGATATGTTTGGATTGATTAAAAGACTGTTATTTCAACTTACTTTTTCAGGTTCTTCCCGATCCCTTCACCTTCCTTCCACCCCATTCCACGAAGCATTGCCATGCCAAATTGTTCGATTGGAACTTCTTCATAATTTGCCTCATTAGCCTGAAATGTAGGAGAAACACAGAATGAGTTAGATGCAATTTAACCACTATTATCACCATTCATACATTCTTCTTAGATCCTGCTATTTAGAGTGATAAAACTAAAACCAACAGCACTGCAAATGACACAAATTGACAAAAAAGTTTGAGCATTTCTTAAAATATTAGTTTAGAATAACACAATATCAGACTTGAAGTGAAATGAAATGAATAAGTCTTAATCAGGATTGTTTAAATTTGCACATCATCATCGCATCCAGCCGCTGAAAGAAATGAAGTAAAACAAATTTTACAACAAATTGAACAAATTGGTTCAATTTTTTTTTAAATCATAGCATAGCAAGTAAGAATGGCATAATATCAGACTTCGGCATCGTCAATGCATGTTTTTGTTTCGCTCTTCTTCTGATTTCTGATGAGAAATTGTGAATGGCAACTTACTGTGTCAGGCCTGATTGAGACATCCAATCTATCATCTGTCTCAAAACCCTCTGGAACCTTGTTCTGCATGAGTAGTGGGATGGTAAGATTAAGGTCCTCTTTACCTCTATCATCCCATTTCTCACTGTATCTGGACACGTCTGGTGAATGAATATCGCAAAGAGATGATTTATGAAAATAAGAAAATTCCATCACAATTCAATAACACGTATCGACAAGGAGGCAATTTGATTCCTCACAGGAGTAGAAATTAATGTCCATATTCAAGAATTTGTTTTGCCATAACCCTAAAGAAGATTTAATGCAATTAAATAAAAAATCAATTTGTAATAACAAAGTGTAATGAGGCAAGACATGTCAATGTCGGGATATCATTTGTGCTCAAAAGACACACAAATTGCTTGTAATGTTGGTGCATCTAAAAGTCTAATACTCATACAAGTAGTGTGAATGTACCATTTGGTAAAACTTAGCCCTATCTTCCAATATTCCACTTCTGCTCACTGGAAAAAATTACAATATTTTTTTTGAACAAGAACGTTTCTTGTCAATCTTGAGTCTTGGGTGTGGTTCTACATGTCATAATATATTTCACATCTTGACTAAGGTACCCACCTTCCATAATCTCTTTCACTGCCTCACTTTCGAGAGAATCAACAGAAGTACTTGGCTTTCTTTCATCTTTCTTCTTTGTTGGTCTCTGCTCGGCATCTTTCTCTGAAGTATCTGCTGGCCGTTTCTTCTTTTCACCGTCATCCTGTTCATTGTTCTTTTTTGTCTGCCATTCATTTCTCTTGATGAGGGGGATCACAAGCGCCTTTGGTTTCTCCTCTGGTATCACACTGCAAAGTAATTCCACGCATACATGTATTATTGCGTCATGTGCATGACATACTAAGGAACTCACAGCATGATTATAGCAATTTCTTTTGCCTTCCGTTGGTCTTAAGGCTTTATCCCAGTAGACTTAGAGTCTAAACTCTAGCAACTCTAACAAACTAATTGGACATCTTCTGTCACAAATAGAAATTAAAATTCTGAATTCAGAAGTTTTCATACTTCCCAATTTTGGCAAACAACATGATTCTTGCAGCAGTGGTACTCTTGCTGTAAGATTTTTGTCATGGATGTCGATTTTGACCCATAACTTCCTAAAAATGTACCATTAAACAGATTATTTCAGTCAAGTTGGTAAGTGGAACCAAAAAATTTAAGCCTTTACTTTTAGCTAATTTACCATGTAAAATGCAGCAGATATATGCTGTAAAAGGAGTAATTCGGTGATAAGTTTTGCAAGTTTGGTGTACTGATTTGCACACCTGACCTACACACTTAGCAGTATAGTCCGTTTCTGTCTCTAAAGAGAGTGCCGACCCTACCCAAATAAGAGGCATAATGAACGAAAGAGACGGAAATTCAGTCTATGCTGACGGATACTCCGTACTGATCGGAGCATCTGCTACTGACGTTTTCGGCAAAGCAGAACCTACCAGGGAAGCCACGGCCACGGTAGGTTTCAATCGCATATTATTGATTTGCATGTATTTTTTTCTGCGGTCTTTTCCCCTGGCCGCAAACCCGGCCATGCTGCAAACCGGAGCCTCTACTCCAGAGTCTAGTAGGCCTAGTAGTATTAGTAACAGACTAACAGTACTAGATCTAGAATCTAGTAGTCTACTCTTCTCTTTGCAATGTTTGCATTTAAATTTATGGCAGAATAGTTTGTCTAGATCTATTTTGTTTACACCACTCTTCACGTAGGGGTATGGATGCCGATTAAGACTAGATGACATCAATATCATACCCTATTACCACCTAGCATTTTAAATCAAAGGCTTACAAAATGCAGGCGCAGGCATAAACAAAACGCGGCAGCCAGCATGCACACAGCTCCAGACCAAAAAGGAGGCACCACGCGCCAAGGCCAGATCGCGACCCCCGGCTGACCGGCGGTATGCGTCCATGAGAACCGCTGAACGAACTTCCTACCTTGTTACTTTATTTGAGTCTAGTGACAAAATGTAGTCCGTTTTAGTCTTGCTTTTCGATATCTCAGCATCACCAATATTCTTAACTTCTAGAGTTTTTGTTTCTTGTTTCTTCTTGGCGAAGGAAAAAGAAAACCCTCCCCTTTTCTCTCCCTCGTCATTTTCTTTTCGTTGATCGGAGTCCTCCATGGCATCTAATATCGAGTATGGTGTATTTGATAAGTAAATTTGAAAAAGAAAATGATAGTTCCTGGGTTATTACCTTCAAATAAAATTAAAAAACAATATAAAATATGTTTTGAAATGATAAAAAAACGCAATATAAAGGT
>BEXV01004890.1:2493-13355 GCA_003118195.1 Hemicentrotus pulcherrimus | reverse complement strand
TCTATGTATGGGAATCAACCCTGCTAGAAGGTCAAAGATGACGCAAATAGCTCTGTACATTAAAGCTAAATGATTGAATCACTGGTAAATTGAGATAATGCAACATTCATTCATGAAAGCTTTGTAAAATATCGAGAATGTTATTTCACGAGGCCAACATGAATCCTCTACACTCTCTTAAGCCTTGTTCCAATATGCAGCGGTAAACTGCTCACTTCCTTTATGATGCTGTAAAGTTAAAGACGCTTCACATTTCTGCATCTTCTAACATAAAGTTAAGTGAAAACGCTTAAGTTTTTATGTCTGAACGAGCTGTAACATCAATGACCGCATCCCCTCATCTGTCGACACAGAATTTTAAAAATCTTAAGCCTCGTTCAGATATGAACTTATGAAGTGTTAAACCGCATAGGGTTTAATAGAAAAATGTATGACGGTGAAACCTGTGTATAAAGACTGCTCAAGGGAAACACGGAAAGTGGTCTTTATGTACAGGTTCCTTTAGTATTCTTAGAATACTGTGTGCACCTTCACAGGTAGCCTAGCAGAGCCGAGGTAATATTGGAGCGCTTTGAGCACCCTGCAAGGTGGGTATGTGCGCTATATAAACATCCAATATTATCATTATTATTAAATGTTTCAATGAGAAACCATATTTAAGGGAGAAAAAAAAACGTCATTATAGACATGTGGTCTTTCTGTACAGGTGGTCGCTATTTAAAGCAGGTTTGACCATATATATATGAAAAGGAATGGCAGCTGCACACAACAAAGGTTGCTACATGTATTCAGTGAGCTATATGTTTAAGATAAAGAAGTGTGTCAGAAGTGTATCACATGTACACTTTATCATCATACAAAAAAAAAAAATATGCCATGGTCTTGTTATACATATGTAAACGAGGCTTTTTGCAGTCCAACACAACCCCATCCATTCTATTTGTATTGTCTCACTTGTCCAGGCTTTATGTGTAACTAGCTGGATTGAATTTTCCAAAAGAGAGAGAGAGCTGAATCCTTGAATTAGGCTGGTAAATTCACACTTCACTTTAAAGGGATATAACCATGCAGACTTAGCAAAGAATTTATCTTCTACCTTCACAATTCAAGCAGCCTAAGTAATTAAACTTGACATTTTGTTTTACAATTTTTGTATTTCAGTCTCATTACAATTACACTCACTCAATGACCAGCATTTGATATGTTTTTTAAATGTAAGAAGATAATTGAAATACAACATACTGTATGGCATTGTAATCCATTCCCTATCTTTTGTAGATATCATGAAACAAACAAGATTGGAAGGCTGCGAATGAACACTGAATGAAAGCATACATGTACATGTATATGCAAACTATCTTTTGCTTGAATGTATTTATTTATTTAGTAATTTCCAATTTGTTGTACATGTAAAACCCAGGGTGGCCTTCTCAGTGATTTAGACACTGTTATTGTTCATGGCCCTGCACACACCAACACATCAATTGTAAGAAAATGCACAATTTAGAAATAACACAAAATTAGTACATTCAGGCAACAAAGTTAACTTAAAAAAATATGGATGTACCATGTTGCAGTACATTGGAACCCACAGTATGCTTTTTAGTTAATCCTTGATACTCACAACTTGCCCATTTTGCACATTCACCATAATTTGTTTTTGTCCATCTATAATCAATTGGATATATTCTGTAACTAGTTTTAACTAGTTTATCCTTATACAGGATATATTTTTATCCATTTTGCCTTGCTAATATTGATACAGTGTACGCTTCAAGGCAATTACCCTGCTTCATATAGTTTGCGCATCTACAGCTTGCAAGGTCCTTTTCTACAATGTCCTTTTCTACAATGATGATCAATCTGGATTTATAAAGTGCTTTGTGCAGAATATCTCTAAGCACTTTACAGATATTATAATTACCATCGGATTCATGCATGCACACAGTGTGCACCATTTCCACTCCCTGGGGAGTATTCCTATCATATGGTCACTGTGATGGCAAATGGCAATGCTTACATGTATATCACAAGTGCTTTCCTCATCCTACCAGGTACCCATTTTTCTCCTGTGTATGGAGTGGCAAATATGTAGATTAATGTCTTGCCAAAGGACATTAGTTTCCTGTCAGGGATCGAACCCACAATCTTGGCAATTCCATTCAATTGCTCAAACCACTAGACTATGACACGCTTTATATAGGAACAGCAACTTGTAAAAGAATGGGAAGTATTCAAGTTGTTATCCAGTGCAGAGCTTGATGTGATTTTTTTAGAACTAGAAATATGACCATCATAAGAATTAAAATTATGGTTTCACTTGGGATCGGTAATACCTGTTCCAAATAGAAAGCAACAACACCAATGAAGGAGAAAAAATGAAGTATTTTATGAATGTATCATGTATGCATGATGTGAACAATAGGAAATCATGCATATTGGTCCATGTTTAAGATTGAAGTCCAGTTCTGGTCATGCAATCGAAATGGACATGCACCTGTTTTTATCATGTAAACAATCCCAGGTATTGTATATACCTTCAGGATTTTGGAATCATCAAATTGATTAGAAATTGGCCCTGGCTTGCAATACATTTAAGTCACATGCACTTTACACAGAAATGTATATATGGGGCAGTATGAACCTCTCGTATGAGACTGTATTCCACTACCTTTTTGATAGCTGTTACTTCTCATATTTCAAACATTAGGTTATTTGAAGTGCCATCCTATATTCAGTGCATTTTTTCCCCTATGCTACTCTTTCACACTAACAAGAGTGAGAGGGCTCACAACTTACTTTCCACCCTTACCAGAACTCAACCTTCACTTTATTTGATAAGAGTAATTATGTAAAATCCAGTAGGTTTTCACCTCCTGCAAATGAAGAATGTGAACACAAATGGTAGGGTCAAGGCATGCTTGGATCTTCAAATCATGCAATGATATACATGTACCTCCTTAAAAGCAGTGTGAACACACTTTGGAATTATGCATTCGTATTTATATCCTCAATGATTAGAGACTGAAGGTAGTGTTTGTATGATAATGACAGATATATATACATGTATGTATGTATACAAATATATTTATAAATGTATATATATATATATATATATTTATATATTTATATATGTATGAAAAAGCAGTGAGAACACCCTACATGTATATGGTAATAACACTGAGATCCTGTGAAGAGCTAGCTGATTGAACCCGGCAATTTGAGTTGATCAATTGCCTCTCAGATTTGGTAATCAACTCAAAGTGTTTGGTCACACCCAAGTGCATTGGTTTAGATGAAAAAGAGAAAGTATGGCAGAGAGAGAGAGAGAGAGAGAGAGGGAGGGGGGAGAGAGAGAGAGAGAGAGGTGCAAAGACAGAGAGGGGGAGGGGGTGCGGATCTACACCTCTACTCAGACAGGCAAATAGGACATTTCTTATTCAGATTGCTTATTCTTACGCTTCATTGGTTGAAAATGGAATTTATCAATTTTATTTGATCTAAATAGTTGTGATGCCACTCTGAGCTATTCCTTCCATTGAGAGCCAGAGGGCTTTAATAAAAATGATAAAAATGTTGATAATAATAATGTTTGTTTACCCAGGGAAGCCCCATTGCCATCAATGCTGTTCTTCATGAGGGCCCTGCAAATATTATTACCCCAGCAATTGCCAGGTACCCATCTATATTTTGTTATCTGTATTATATCTGCATGTGAAATGTGAAACCAATAAACTCAAACTCAAACCTGGGTGGGTGGAGATTGGCGAATGTGGAATAATATCGTGCCAAACAATGTTTATACAGGGTAAGACAGTGGGTAAGCCCCACTGTACTACTTGTAGCTACTTGCTTCCTCTACATAGCAAACAATGCCTAATCGGCGACCATTGGTCCCCCATGATCCTCTTTTTCTTATGTTAATTGAAGCCTTAATATGAGATAGTCACCTATCAGTGACCACCCTGGGTGGTCTAATCCCTCCTTGCCAAACTCGTACAGATGGGATTTAAAGGAGTAGTCTGTTGACAGACAGCCTAATGGCCCTCAACAGACTATTTATCTTATTGTTGTGGAAAGTGGGTTAACATCTAACTTGGATAGAAGTCATTTGAATTCAGGAAGACACTACATTTGTCATCCAGGCATTGCTTTTGTCTTGTTGTTTTGATGAGCTTTGTCAGATTATTTGTTTAGTTAATGAGAGTCCTATTACATTTATGACTCTATCTTGTTTTGGTGGAAAGTTGGTTAACATCTAACTTAGATAAAAGTAATTTGAAATCAGGAAGACACTATTTTTGTCATCCAGGCATTGCTTTTGTCTTGTTTTAATGGGCTACCTGGCATGTTCAGGCGCAGACTGTGACTCGGATCATAACTGGCCCATTTATGACTTTATCTTGTTTGGTGAAAAATGGGTTAACATCTAACTTAGATAGAAGGCATTTGAAATCAGGAAGACACTACCCTTATCATCCAGGCATTGCTTTGTCTTGTTTTAATAGGCTAGGTCTGATTATTTGTTTAGGTAATGATAGTCCCATTATATTTATCACCAATTAACCGACTTGAAATGGAAGTAGTGAAGGAAACTCATTATTTTTTTAATCCATTCACAAGGCATTAATATGTGTCTGGGCAAAGTGGAAACCAAATTTATACCTGTATACATACATATACTTAATTGTACAAGTTCATCCTGGTATAGTCTTCTTTAATAGAATTTCCCCAAAAATATACAGTGGGTGTATATACATTGTATACATGTACCAGGATTTTATATATTTTTAAAATATTTTTTTCAACTTTACTGATTGTTACTCTTCCTGGATGTTTCAGAATTGGTACAATCTTAAACCATAGCACAGGTTGCCTTTATAGAGAGGTGTTCACAAAGACGGGTTTTCATGATATGTTACTATCTAATCCAGATCATACATCACCTGTTTTATCATTGAAATATTAAAGGGAAAAAAGCATTTTCTCCCACACAGTTATGTTGGAGACTTGGATATTACTTTGGGTTTCCTATTTTCTGTCTTTATGCTCAGCTTTCAAGACTAATTTTCTTGCACATTGCATATTGCATGATACTATGTTGCTATCTACTTTAGATCGTATCAACCATTTTATCATATTGAAATAAAATGTGTATTTCCGCACATTTGTTGGTGTCTATTGAATTTGTTTCTTTCTTATGGTGCTTTTGATACAGGTTCTGATGCTTAAGTCAGACCTGTCTATAAAGACCACCTAAGAGAAACGTAAATAGTGGCCGATGAAGGCAGGTGACCTTTATAGACAGGTTCTACAATACAAATATCTTTCTAGGTTGTGGCAATATGGATAGTCACTATATGCAGGTGGTCTTTATAGAGAGGTGACCACTGTAAAGATACATACATGTAGATAGATTTGACTGAATTAATTACCAGCTAATTAAGATCTCTCCACCATCAGTTTTCTTGGGGCACATTGAATGTGTACATACGTTTTGCATATTAGAGTGTGTTACTACCGTATAAGGTAGATATGAGTACATTTACACCACCAGTTTGATCACTTGCATAATTAACCAAAAATAACATCCTTGCTCCTGTTAATAGCATTTTTGAATTTTTTCTGCTGCGACTTCCATCGATTAAATTTATTGTTATTCTGCATCTGGACAATTCAATTCACATATGAGCTTAATCACATACATGTATAATGAGTACATTTGCATCCATACAAAATACATCTGCATCCATACTCCGTACATGTACATGTGTACAGCTGTATGTCATCACATGTTTAGAAACAGTTAAGTACATGTTAGGTAGTTTCAACTGATTCTGATATAATACTAAAAAGCTTTGAGAAGATACACTCCTTAACTGCTTGTGTAATCTCTTGTGTAAATTGACGGATATCCCTTTTGTTGACAGTGCACACAAAGAGACAACTTTCTGTCTCGTTTGAAAGGCATGTGTTATGGAATCTCTTTTGCAGTCATGATAGTTATACCTTCAAACTAAAGGCCACCCAATAATAAAGTATATAACTGTAAAACTCATTCTGATTTTATATATGTGTGTTGAATTTAGTATTGAATAGTTATATACAATACAGTAGTGTGTTTACTCTTTCAAGTATCTAAGTGGTTTCTAAACAGTGAAAGTTGAGATGCCATATTAGGAATGATATAAAAAAAACATGTATTACGATTCAGGCAGCATTTTCAGCAAATGGTCATCATCTTGTCAAACTCGAAGATGCTTTATTTTTTCATGCCTTACATGTTTATGTCCTGCAGCTCATTAAATTAATATCTTATTTCTCTCACGAAAGGTTTTGAATCTTTGCGTGAAAAACAATCTTAGCCACCGTCCGTTATAATGAGATATTGAAAGAGTGAAGCAGCTTTCATTAAAATCACATCATAGATATGGGGTTCGATGCACTTTATCGCTTCCCCACACGTAGCCCTCCCAATCGCGTTACTAGTTTGTAAATCTGCTGATGTCACCACCTCCCACATGGGTCGTTTAGCTTCGTGAAAATTGGAAAGCCACATTAAGCTCACACGCCTTTAGAATTTGGGCTCCCATTCACTTGCGTGTTAAGGTGACAATAATTAAAAATCATTAAAGGCTTTTAGCCTTGTTGTTGCAATATACTGTATATATAGGAAGATGATCCAATTACACTCTGGGGCTTAGTAGGTCAAGATCATAATTGTCGGTTGAAATTTGATTATAGGCTTTTTTTTTCACCGTGATATGTCACAGATAATTCCGTCCGTTTCCTACTTAAGGCAGACGCATATAGAAGACACAGTTGCAGTTGCCTTTTTATTTCATGGCGTAATATACATTTACATGTGAAAGAAACAAAATTCAAAGAGGATAAGACATGTCAGTCACTTGTTGAAATTTACATCAGATTTTGGCCGGGATTTAATTTCTTAAATAGTTTTCAAAGTTTTTCTTGAACTGCTTGATTACTTAATTCTTTTATTCCCATTAAAGTTTCATATGGGAACAAAATGGTTCACATGCAAATATTTCACTAGTAGAGAAAAAAAAATCACAGCAGTTTGAATTACCAAACAAAAAATCATGAAATTTGGTCAAATGTTGGGAGGGGGGGGGGGGGTCGGCAATAACCTGAAATTTGCTTGAAGTTGTATGTACCTCTAAAAGAAACCTAACCCCAAGAAATAAGTTTAGTTATTCTGGGGGATTTATTATATTCTTTTCTATTGATCTACAAGATTACCCTTCAAAGTTCATTTATATCTCTCACATTTTTGTAAGGAACATCATAGCTCAAAATGCAGGATTAAAATTCATCTTTCATCATACCTACACTACTCTTTGGGGGTGAGGTTTCCTTTAAGAATGATGATCAAAGCTCTCAGTTGAACCTCATTCAATATTTATTAACATGGTTGAACCGGGTAATAGCCTCTAGATATTAACTGTTAATAATGGCCAGCTTTACCAGCCACAACACCATAGAGAATTAAACCATGAGCTCAATTTAGATTAAGGCATCTTAGATAGGCATCTCCAGTGAACAGACTCTGGAGTGGTTTAAAGCCCCACTGCACTACTTATAGCTACTTGCACCCTCTATATAGTAAACAATGCCTAATCGATGACCGCTGGTCCCCCATGATCCATTTTTTAAATGTTTATTGAGAGCTGATTTGATGAGATAAACACATGTCAGTGACCACACTGAGTGGTCTTTTCCCTCTTGGCCAAACTTCTGCAGAAGGGCTTTAAACGACAGTTTGTCATTAAACTTGAAGACTGTATGGACGCACTTGTAGTTTAATACCATATTTTAAGTTAACTTGAAGTCTAATACCATGACAGATCTTTAACAAACTTAGCACAAGAAATATGAGCAGTAGAGGGTGAGAGAGGGAGAGATAGGGTCCTCTCTTGAAGTTACATGCAATGCAAACACAATACACCCTTTTTTAGCTACAAGAGTGCTCATGCACTGACATGGGGGTCATTTTAAATTGTGAGTAAATATTTAGAGTAACATTTATTTTATGCAGCTTGTAAAGCACATGAGTCGATGTATCTTTTACCATGAAGGTGTGTATTAACTTTGAGAGTTTGTATAGCCGTTAACTACACTACAAATTACCAGAAGTCATGGATAGAATACCAAATGATCTTGTATATATATTACTTTTGATACAGCATGAGACCATATATTTTTAGTGTATTTCTTTCCAATTTATCTTTAGCTACCTTAGGGACACTGATTTTCCGTTTCAAAAAAAGGTCTTTTCCGTTTCAGAAAATCTTGAATTCCGTTTCAGATGGGCTGAAAAACGGAAATTCCGTTTTGCCATAGACTTTGTACACATGACAAAAATAAAATTCCATTTATGTAAGATTTTCATGAAAACATGAACTTATAGGGTACAAATGTTCTATTAAATACGCCGTTTTTGACAAGCAACTAAAAACCACTCAAAAACATACGGACGGGACTGGATAAACTTGAATCAAAATACTAGTGAAAATATAGACCCTAGCTAGGATCTAGGCTAGACCTACGAAAAATTATTAAATGTTTAGATTTAGTTTTACCAACTTAAAATTTGAACTTAGACAAGCAGACTAAATAATTTCTCAGAACACGACATATTCCTGACGGAACGATACAGTTAGATCTAGTACCGACCTCGACGAAAACATTTCAGTCTTGGCTGTCATGTCAGCGATTCGCGATCGATCTATTTTAGGCGCACATGCCAGCCCCTTTTTCGAACTGTACAACAGCGTGTGTACAATATCGCCGGACTGCTAGCGTGTGTGTGCCTAGTATTACGTCTACGTCATAGCGCCCCTAACGATCTCTATTGGTCCAGCGAAACAAAATGGCAGCGCCCTGTCTCCTAAGAATCTGACGAATATCGCTAGATATTTGGAATTATTAACCATGATTTTAGGCCCGATATTTTTTCACTGCATAACGAGTCACAGAAATAGTGTAAGTTTTCAGATTTTCTACTTAAAAAATAAAAAGTTTTGATGAAAAGGGGTTTTCCGTGATTTTCCGTTCGAAATTCCTTTTTCCGTTTCAAATGGTCATTTCCGTGAATTCCGTCCGTTTTCCGTGATCGCGGAAAATCAGTGTCCCTACTACATGTACCTAAACTGTACATGAGCTTTAAAGACACGAAATAGAAGTGGGCTCTTATGGGGAATTTGACACCGTTCAAGTGTTTCCCCAAGAACAGGTGTTGCCAATTACAGCAAAACCTGCTTTAGTGACCACCTGTCTACAAAGACCACTTTTTGTGTTTTTGTTGTGCAGTCGCTATTAACAGGTTTGAATAGACCAGGATAATCCTTCAGTTTTATGACAAACAGGTTTTGTGCAATGCTCTGCCTTTACCTCATATGACGAAGTCATTATCTGTCATTTGCATCATCCAAAGACTCTCCTCACTCGAAGACTCAGAGAGACAAGGGTATTTCTTGATTGGCCTACGGGTTTGCTGTGTGCAGACTTGTTGGTATTTTCACGAAGTCTGGGGTCAGCAAATTGTGATAATCTACGAATGGAAACTGACGATCCCCTCCCTTTAAGAGGCAATTTCATTAGGAGAATCGAGGAGTGCCTTTAAAGTGAGTACATGTAGGTCTGTGCTGAAGGGTTAGCAAACAGAGTTGCGCAAACACTCTGTGACTGGCTATGAGCTTAGTCAGGAATGATACCCAAAATGCCATCACATGAACGTGAGCTTAACACTCTCCATCCACAAAATACAACCATGATACTATACCAGGTAGCTTCGAGTTAGTCTGCAGGTACTGACTCAAATTCGACACTTTACCAATATATTCTTGAAGCCTTGAGCAGAGCTTAACTAGGCGCTTAACTCAGAGTCTAGCTTTGATAGTCTCTGGCTGTGTCCGGAGCCTATGTATTATGCTGTCAGCCTAGTCTCATCATGCAGACCTTGTTATGGGCAACGACTGATATTAAGGGTTGTGCCTGCAGACTAACATGGGTAATCTATTCCATTGAATCACATTTCAAAAGAAAATGATAAGAACCCAATCCGAATCGCTCTGTAGCGCATGAAATCAGCCTGCATTGGCGCCAATCGGGATGGAGAATAACAATTTTGAAATTTTCAATGTTTGCCAATTTAAAGCTGATGCAAAACCTTCACTAAAAGGAGAGACTGTAAGCACTGCTATGGGTTTACCTGATGAACACTACAACTACGGTATTACAAGTACAATTATTCATTCCTTTTGCGAATTTGATGCATACATGTATGTGTGTTTTGTAACTCAAGAACGAAAGGTTGACTCATCGAATTAGGGCCTTTGTCGAATAATAGCTGTAATCTTTAATATGTCACATTCTAAAGAAACGTTAAACTGGGACAAACCAAATTTCACATATTTATAACTTGATTCATTAAAAACTTGGTAAGGGTATTAATAATTTAATTATAATATGTACATGTATTCCCTGGGGCTGGTATCAATTTAAATTGTCCAGTATTCAACAGAAATAATGACGTACAGTTCCTATTTAAATTGTACAGTATTTTACAAAATCAAATTGCACTGAAGCCACTGAATAGGTTAAGAGAAAGCGGTGCCGTTTCTTGAGCTGACTGTGCAGTTGCGCTTGATCGGTCGAACATACACATCTATTTCACACTCACATGATTTCTCTAATAAAGCTAGATGGCATCTCTCAGATCCAAGGTCGACATCCAATCATTCTGTCTTATGAAAAATAAATCACAAATATTTGCTGTCTGTTTAATGAAACCCTAATTTTGCATGAGGTGTGTGGTGTGGGTATGGAGGGGGGGGGGG
>BEXV01004889.1:0-15747 GCA_003118195.1 Hemicentrotus pulcherrimus | reverse complement strand
CCCCACGGTCAGAACCTCCTACCGTAATAGGAAGCATTTGCGATTTTAGAATAACATTAGGCGCATTTTCAGGCACTGGAGTAATATGACGTAAAATTGCTTTCTCCTTCCCCTCCAAGAGTAGGGATCTTTTACAATTTGAGAACCGCTTAAAGTCCACCGGCACTTCTTGGGAAAAAAACGAGGCCTTCTGATTGGCTAGAAGTTTGAGGAAAGTGATCTGTCACGTCGCGAGACGTTGGATCGTTGGCTCGTTGCTGCACAATGCACAAAGACGGCGGTCTGATACTAGTTAGTACTTGCAAAAATTATCTCGAGTGTATAAACTGTGTTGTTATCACTATCAGGGGCGTCACTAAACTTTTTTCAATGGGGGGAGGGTTGTTGTGTAGAGATTACCGACAAAACAAGCCTCTTTTTTTTCTTCTTCCAGGAAGTGCCGGTGGACATCAATGCGGCTAATGTGGTTCTCAAGGATCCCTACTCTTGGAGGGGGTAGGAGAAAGCAATTTTAAAGGAAACCAAAACCTTCATACTAAGTTACTTTTACCTTAAAGTTTAAGATATTAAAAAAATATCAGTGAAAATTAGAACAAAATCGGGCAAGGAATAAGGAAGTGAGATGGTTGGGTTGGTTGGTTATTGATGTCCAATTATTGATGTCTAACCCAATTTTTACTCGTGAATTATTGGGTTACATATACGATACTAATCGTTTTAGATAGCTTTTAAAGCTATCAGGGATCCCCTTAACTTATGTCGATCCTGTAATAATATATAAAATGAAGTATTTGCGGTTTTTCCATGAACAATTGCAACTAACTCCCATCTCGCCTTTTATGTGCATTTTATGCAATTTTTAATATTGCAGTTTTTTTTTTTTTGTTGAAACCATATCACTATTAATTTCATTTCACCAAGGAAAGTCGCTCGTGGGCTTGATTTCCGAAGCCCACGGCAAAGCTATACACGAAATTGACTGGCGCAAATAATCTTTGAGATTGAAGAGCGCCATCTAAACGAAGAACCAACCAACCTATAAAACAATGTTTTTTTGATTATTTTGACCGATAAGCTATTCCCGTTTGGTAGGTATGTATCACAACTACATATTCTGAAATGTTCAGGGTCGCAGCTACCATTGTACGGCCGTATGCGCTATTTGAAATGTATCAAATTTTATCGGGAGCACCGATAAATTTTTATTTTCATTTTTTCTCGAAAGCAGAAGTGTTTTAGGGGCTAATTTTTTTAGTGCTTATTATTCATCCACAGGGGCATCCAAATATATCAAAATCGTAAAGAATCATTATCCACCAAATTTTCAAAATTTCCCAAAATTTTGTATCACCTTTAACTTGCACATACTAGTGCGCTGATGACTTAAACTTTCACCAGAGCACTTCTTGCAGTTACAATGGAAAATTCGAGGAAAATGTTCAATATTTAGTAATAGCATAGTACTAAGATGCCAGGAACTAAAAATGGCTTGACTTTGAACTTGTAAAAGACATCAAATTAAAACAACAAATTAGGGGGCGAAATGACCAAAAAAGTGGGGGCGAGCCATAGAGCTATATACTACGTACTAACTCTATGGGGCGAGCTGACCAAGAATTCCAAAATCGGCCAAAAAAAATCGGGAGGCGACGCGACATGACCAATTTAGGGCGACTTTGTAAGGGGGCGAGCTGACATTAGGCGAGCTGACATGGAATATCCCCCACACACAGCGCGGTCTCGATCTCTCCACTGATCGCGCAATCCCCAAATTTCCGTCCACACGAACCCAGATTTTAGGAATGGCTAGGTCTACTTTCAACGATGAGGGTGTGTTATTTTATCAGCTGATTAATTGGGTGCGCTAAACGAAAACGGTACAGAGGCTGGAGGGGTCGGGCTACCTAGGTTAAAGCTAAACTTTAGTACTGGTAATGCGATTGCATTGTGAAAGAAAAGGTGTGGAAAGGATCAGAAACAGTTGATCATGTAGCATGTAAGTATTGGTGTGCACTGCAAGGGTCTGGAGTCATCAAAATCATAATAAATTTGACCGAGTCTTGGTAAAGTAACAAGCACTGTACACAGAAAGCTATATATGGGACAACACACATGGTGTCGGGGTTGGTACTACTAGATCTACGGTCTACTACTAAGTACTAGGGAGGCAATGCCCGCGCGCGCAATTTTTATTTACACGCTATCCTGGCCATTTCTATGATAAATACCGTGGAAACGACTAATATTAGAGTCTAGCAGCCTACGTGAAGGGTGCCGGGTGCATCATATCATGCATGACATTAATTGTCAGATGAAGCCCTAGCTGGCCCTAGACGGCCATCGCAGCCATCGGGCGATAGAATTCACAAGCTTAATTTAATTTAATTTGATTTCGGAGCTTTTCTTAATCTTGATCTAAAGAGACACGAACGAATAAACGAACAGCTAGCGAGCAACCAAGTCCACTAACTACGTGCATGCCTATTATGACTGTAGGCTTTTCCACCAGCGCACATTTACGAGTATTACGGAAAAAGTGGCCAGGCTAGCGTGTAAAAAAAATATTCGCTGCCCGCGCGTAAGGCTGCTACGCCTACAATTTGTGTGCTCGTCGTCCAAGTAAAAAAAATTGCCTGAACGAAAAAAACAAAATAAAAATATCTATTCAATAAAAAATAGTCTACATCAAAAAAACAATTTTACTCTCCTCAACATACTATAATCATGGATCTGTAACAGTCTTTCACCATTTGTTGACGATCTTGCAAATTTGTACTTATTTTCATCCAATAATTGGCGAAGCAGAAGACAGAAAACGCACGCGCAAGGGAATAGAGGGCGCAGAGGTTTGCTCACTAAAATGCTTCTCATTGACTGAAGGTAGATCTAGATCTAGAGCCTAAAAATATGAAATCCATTTTAAATGAAAGAACTTTTGATAGAGATTAACACACCAGATGTGCACAAATGTCACTTTTAACAACTAGAAAACATAAAGAAAAAAGTTAATATCTTTTTAATTGCAGATTTTTACAAACTGCACATAGATCTATGAAGGTAGATAGAATACGATTTTTAAGGCAATCTTGCGTTGGTTTGAGCCCCATAGCTACAGCCATCTCAAATTGGGGAGGAAAACTGTGAACAAATGACGTCATTTTTCGAGCCCAAAAGAGCGATTATTGCGAAATAATATATGCATATGTATGAGCTACGGTCGATCGCGCGCAAAACAAATTTGACGTAGTCTCACACATAGGACCTTATTCTCAGCACTGGACACCAGTGTCGTGCAGTAATGTATGAAAAATATTTTTCAGTAAAAAAAAAAGATCTACGTGAACAGTCTATACTCCAATTGAGAAGTGGAATGAATGCCATGATTTGAAGGTGTGTGTATGATACATGGTTAGCGAGTGTGTTGCGTATAGCGAGAGAGAGAGAGAAAGAGGGAGAGAGAGAGAGTGAGAGATATATGTCAGTGCAGTATATACACGGCGTACGTACGCAGTTCTGTTGTTGATTCCGTTGATTCTGTTTGTGCAAGTTGGATTTATCGATTGTTGATAATGCAGTGTCAGATTGATTTTTACTTCTAAGGAAATAGTTATTGGAATACATCGCAAAACTAAGGTAAGCATAATTCTTTTTCTCCTCCTGATTTTAACTTCTCTGTTTTATACCCTCCATCATGTCTAGCATGGCTCGATGCCTCGATTAGGATTGCGGCATGCAATTTAGCGCTAGCCTGTAGTACTAGTACTGTGTCGGTGTGTGCGACCGATTCAAGGCTAGCCGCTGCACTTTCGCGCGAAGTTTTGAAGTTGTTGTCAGGGCAATGACACGCTTATTCCCTCGGGCCTGTCTAATTATGAACGTAACGAAATTAATTATTTGAAGGCTCTTACGTACGGATTGGCGTAGAAGGAAGGTCATAGGAAATAGCATTTTCTTCCAAACTTGTTTGGCACATGTTATTTATTTGTAATCTTGAACATTCAGTGTAAGTTTCGTTTGATTCTGTGAAAATTAATTTTCTTTTTTTACCAGTACTGGAGTTTCTCTTTAACGGTACGTTAACACGGCTTGCAAGATTTTCAACATGGATGTCGATTTTGACCCATAATTTCCTTAAAAGAGACCATTAAACGGATTATTTCAATCAAGTTAGTAAGTGGAACCGATGTATTCTAGCCTAGGCCTAATTTAGAATTGGATATGCACTAGAAGGGGGTCTAGGCAAAATGACATTTTGGGGGATTTTGGGGGCATAACGCTACGACCTGAAATGGCCTTGGCGTTATCAAGGGAATGTGTATAGATCTAGATCTAGACGGTTTCCGTCTCTAAAGAGAGAGCCGACCCTACCCCAATAAGACACCAATAAGACCCCAATAGGAGGCTAACGAACGAAAGAGACGGAAAAATTCGGTCTAGTTCTAACTAAGTTAGGCCTACGCCTACGGTAATAAATGTTCCCAAATTTTTATGAAACTGTAGTTTCATCCATTATGAGAAGGCGAAGAAGAATCGTCAAGAATCAACGCAGAGTGTATCAGAGCATTCATACATGTAGTTTGTAAGTTAAATTTGTGAAAGTTCGCCGTTTATACTCTTCTCTTTGCTGGATTTCATGGATTTCTACTTTTATTTCTTGCTTTTACAAATCTCAATCTTCGTCCGCTTCTCAGGTGTAGATATGTATGAAGGGGTGACCAAAAATCGCGGATATTTTTCTTTTCTTGCACGTTACAAAATATCCAGATCAACATATATCATGTTCCATATGTCATAAGAATCGTAATTTATCATATAATCAGATTATGTAACATTCCAAGGCTGTATTTACTTCAAACTAATGATAAGACGAGAATATCGGAAGGCTTACCACTACTGACGTCTGTCAAAAAGTGTGACCTAAGTTCGCGCATGATATTTACTGCCCTCTTGTGATGGGCTTTATATATGTAAACATTCCAAAAAGGGACATAGTTTCGATCAGAAGCCGAACTTCATATTGAAACTTTGAAAAGGATAATAACTTCTCTCTATCATTGAAATTTTGCCCCCCAAAAACACCCTTGTTAAATTTTGCGAAAAAAAGACAAATTTTTTCATTGTTTATGTGTTAATGACAATGTAATCCCTATCTGCATGTCGTTTAAAAAGCTTATCATGTGTCTCATTTTTATATGTCAACCATACATGAGTTCTCGCTCTTTTCTCTCTTTGTCTCTCCGGCTCCACTTTCCCCTTTTAAATTTGTATTCTTACGAAACCCATAATTCACGGTAAGTTCACAAACACAGATATGGTGGAAGCAGGCGCGCAGGTTCCGTTTTTTGCGTACTAAGAAATTGGAATTTTATCATTATTTTTCGGAGTCAATCCCTCTAATAAACTGAATTTCATATAAAAAAACACAATTTGTTATGATAAAAAGTGTGAAAAAGCTAGCTTATTCACATTTTTATGTCGCATTTTTACCTTTGGAGTTGTTGACGGTGCTCAAAGATTTTGTTGTCTCGGTCCCACACAGGCATCGCGTATCATTCTCCTGTTATAAGCGCTTTTAGTGTTAGTACGCGAACTTTGGTCACACCACCATACTGGTCATTAAGGGGGGGGGGGGTCATTAAGGGGGCGGGATTAGATCAGACATAATGGATAGGGCCTTCTACTCTTTCCTTACATACAGTAGGCCTACTTCATCTAGGTCAACAGTTCGGATCATTATTTTGCTGGCTTGTTTTACAACCCTTCTCAGCTTTTGTTTGTCACTTTACTTTGCATTATTAAACCAGATAATGGAATCAAATGTGATAGTACTGTGAATGAACGCCTGGCAGAAGAGAAACAGAATTCTATCGTTTACATGAAAGTAGGTCTACTTTAACTTTCTAATAAAATATATATGCTGGTTGTATTTTGTTACGGTACGCTTTGTCTTGTCTTCCATAGACGGCTTTTGGTTGATTTCTGTGCCTACAGTGTAGGTAGACTCTATCTATAACTTTCAACATTCTCAATGGTATCATACTATCTTTATGAAAGTATACAGATCTATCAATGGGTTCAAAACATTTCTTTTGATTAAAGTCAAAAACAATTTCTTTTGTTTTCTTTGAGTTCAGCAGTAAATAGTAGCTACACCATGCAATTTTCGAACATGGAAATGTTATAGCTCTGTAATCAAATTCGTTTTCAATTTCAACCAATCCTACTATTACTGTATCATCCTTCTCCTTCTATTATCCTCTAGACTCTAGTCATCCGCTTTAGTCTCTTCTATTGTTTCTCTGTCTTTTCTTTTCTTATCTCCTTGATTATTCATTGTAAATTGCCATTCATATTTTGAAATCCAATGTAAACATAGACTAATTGTATTTTTATTCATTTGTATGTATCAATCTTTTGTAAATTCAATTTATTTCAGCCTCTGGCTGCTATTTTGAATGTACACTTTTATCAATAAACCATATCAAATAAAATCAAATTTAAAAAAAATCATAGATAAATTTATGTACACTACAGTAAGGGGTTGAAAAGGAACATTTACAGTATTTCTGCTGTGAACAATTGACTTTGGTAACCGAACTTAACACTTGGGTCACCAAGTACTTGTCAGAAGCATACAAGTAGTCTAATTCCCTTCTGCTGGCCTTTATGTTGTATTCATATTACAGCTCTTGAGATGTTCCATCATGGCTTATAACTTGAGACCTAGGTCTAGTGTTCAAGTGGAGACTCTGGGCCCCTTGGATCATCAGGAATCTGCTCAGTCTTCGGTAAAAGAGAAAAAGAACTGTTCTGATTCTGGGCTCCTCATCCTGATAGTGCTCTTCAGATGGATGAATGTAGGCTTGGTCCAGACCTCATTTGTTCCTGATGAATATTGGCAATCTGTGGAAGTGGCCCACAAGGTTGTCTTTGGATATCCTTTTAGAAACTGTCTTCAATCACAAAATGCACAGATTTTATTAGTTACAGATTTATTTTCACATTTGAAAATATACTTGAGGGAATGCATCAAAAGAACGTTCATAATACTAGACCAATGGTAAATTGAATAAGTTTGAATATTAGTTTGAAAACACATTTGATTGTTTTTTAAGGATACAAATGTTAAGTTATCATCGTTAAAAGTTTTTAAAATAAGAGATTTGGTATTTTTTTTACTACTTAGAAAGCAAGTATGTACTAGAAGATAAGCAAGCCAGTCTCTAAGAGACTTGGTAATTGAGGATTAATGCCTTACAAAAGGGAACTAGAGCACCGACTTGGTTGAGACCTTTCAGGCATGATACAACTGCTCCTACCACTGAGCCATCATGCCTTTTCTAATACTACATGTAATAATAATAATTTTAGCTACCGGTAGTTCTTATATAGCACTTTTCAGGACCGAAGGCCCTCTCGAAGCGCTTTATTGATATATATATATTATTACCCCGGTCATACAGTGTAGAAGTTTTAAGCTGCTGCTTCGATAGTAGGATAAAAATACTTATTGCTATTAAAGCATTATGGAAGGCTTGGAAGCAACCCTTAACCTCCAATTACATATGGGTACCTGACATGGGAGTGGCAGACTGGTTTGAGGGGTTTTGCCTATCCTGCAATCTTTGTGGTTCTATATAAGATGCTTGCTATACTGAGGCTAGACTACCCAGTGGTATTGGTAAGTAAGAATGTTGTTTTTATATTCTGCTCATGAGGGATATTCAACTGGTGATCACTTCAAGTTAAACCCGTGTTCAGCAAAACCCGTAATGACTCAGGCCTAACCTATTAATTGAAATGCATTTCTGCAGCTTAACTCGAGTGGGACTGTGGGATGTAGTGAGAAAGCTTTCCAATATACCGGTATATAATGCTGGTAGTTAAATATAATTGCAAATGTGGTGTATTGGGTTTTGTGAATCAATCACATCTCATGATACCTCAGGTGGATTGTTTCATGTTAGGTCATCATCAAAAACTTGATTCAGATAAGCTGTGTAGGGAGACCAGAGAAAACCACTTGCCTGACTACATGACTAAATCTCCTTGGGTAACCTCTGAAAAATAACTGTTCCTACATAGGGTCTACAAAGAACAGCTGATGAATTTATCTTCCAGTCTTTGGTCTATAATCTATCTAAGCAGATAAATTGATTCTTAAGGTCTAATATTAATTTTTGAACAAGATTTTTCCACTGATAACCCAGACATGATTGTTGAAAAATCCTGTAAATTTAGTTTTCAATCAAGCAAGTTGTTAGCCTAACTGTTTAATTGCATACATAATACATATTTCGTTTTATGACCACCCTTGCCAGATTCTAGCTCCTCGTCTATTACAAGCCACCCTATCGGCTGTAGGGGATTTTTGCCTGTACAAGACCTCGGCCCTCATCCATGGCAAAGATGTAGCACGGTGGACAGTATCCTTTCAATTGATGCGCATTTTGAGGAAGCAAAAAGTCAAAATAATTACCTGCTTCCATTCACATGCCTCCATCCATTCAAGTACATACATGTAAGGCTAGCACAAGCTTTTATTGTTTCCCAGCATTGTTGGTCTACGCAACTTTGAGTGCTGGTTTTCTGACATCACTGAAGTAGCATGTATTTCTGCTTTGTGTCACATCTCATCTGTCATGCTGTCAATTTTGAGCATTTTGGTTAATTTCACAAACAGTTACATTATATATGAAAAACTGAACTTCCCTGAAAGCCTACATTTCTTGCACTCCTGAAGTAGAACCTAATGTTACACAATTCAGATACCAAATCAGAATGCTTGAATCATTGTATTCATGGGAGTGCAAGGAGGCGAGTTGTTTGCTCAGTCTGTAAAGCGTCTGCCTGTCGAACCAAAGATCGTGGGTTGAATTTTCCAGGTGAATGACTGAAGCCTGCGTTGTGTGTTAACATGCCCCTCCCCTGTTTCATAGGCACATGCTATGTTAAGTGGAAAACACTCCGTCCCTCGGATAGGACATTAAATGGAGGCCCCGTGTAGAGGAGAGTCACCACCTTTGCATGTAAAGAGCCCACTGCGTTCATATTCATGTATTTGTATAAGAGTAGGAGGAAACCCAGGTGTAGCGGTTCCCCTGCATATACTCCCAATCAGTAATACCGGGAGGAGAGACCCAAGGGTTACAGCGATTCAGTTTGCTTTTCACCTACCAGGCACAGATGATGCCTTAAATACTTAATAATAATAATATAATAATAACATGGAATGAGAATATTATTTTGTATTTATCATTAGTTCTATCTAGTTATTCTTCATGAACACTACTGTATACTGATTTGAATTCTGTAACTTTTGTACAATCAACCATTTTAGTTTGTACCTTAACCCATGCACCTGTCAGCTTATAATGAATTTATCCTCCTGGTTTGTGTTTTACAATGCAACTCGTACTTTAACCAACACCATGGAAAGCATCCTGACCTCTGTTGGTCTTTTCTTCTTTCCTTGGCCAAGGGATTGGTTGCATGAGAAGAATGAGAAACAAGATAGGTAAGAAGACAGTTTTAACCATCATCATCAAGGACAGGAACTTTTTAGTAGGGTTATGTGGATAATAATAATAATAATAATAATAACTATTTCTTATATGGTGCTTTTCAGGTGGACCCTATCAAAGCGCTTTACAGATATATATATTATTACCCCGGTCATCGGATTCAGGCTTACCCGCACACAATGTATGCACATTCTCCACTCCCTGGGGAGCATTCCAGCCAGGCGTCATTTTTACAAGCGCAGACTTGCTATTAAATCTAAGCACATTAGCTTTCGCATCCTACCGGGTACCCATTTAACACCTGGGTGGAGAGTGGCAAATGAAGATCAATGTCTTGCCAAAGGACATTAGTGCCGCGGTGGGACTTGAACCGCGGACCTTGTGATCCACAGTCTGGTGACATATCCACTCGTCCACGACACCTCATTATGTCTAATCTTTTAATAGGCACAATTTGTGTTTTCTTCTCTTTAGACCACAGATAACAAATCTGTGGTGAATATATATGTAAACTTTATGTTACATATTGCAGGTCAATCGTAAGGGGCACATCAGAATTCAATTTTTGCAGATTTATTGCCAATTTCAAAAATATAGAAACGCTGCCGTCCGTCCTTCCTTCCGTCCCTAACAAATTTGGTTTCCGATCGATAACTTCAGTAATTTTTTATGGATTTTAATGAAATTTGAAATAAAGGTACATGATATCAAAATACAGGCTAAGTTTGATTGTGGAGTATGTAGGTCAAAGGTCATAGCTCATTCAATATGCGAATCTGGTTTCCTCTCGATAACTTGAGTAATGTTTGACAAATTTTAATGAAATTTGATATGAAGGTACATAGTATCAAAACACAGCCTAAGTTCAATTTCCGAGTATGTAGGTCAAAGGTCATAGCTCATTAAACATGCGAATCGGGTTTCCGATCCATAACTTGAGTATTGTTTGACGTATTTTAAAGAAATTTGATATGAAGGTTCATGGTATCAAAACACAGACTAAGTTCAATTTCTGATGTATGGAGGTCAAAGGTCATATCTCATTAAATATGCGAATCTGGTTTCCATTTGATAACTTGAGTAATGTTAACGACCTCCAGTTTAAATTCCACTAGGAATCTTTTGGAGGAACAACAACCAAGTACCAAATGTTTGACAAATTTTAATGAAATTTAATATGAAGGTACATGGTATCAATATACATGTACAGCCTAAGTTTGATTTCTTAGTATGTAGGTCAAAGGTGAAAGGTTAAAGCTCATTAAATATTCAAAAACACCTAATTATATGTGTGAAAGTGTGGTTAACTTCCTTGACTAGTAATATAATAGTATAGTCCAATTGAGGTTCTGATGTGTAGGCCATTTGTACCCTGTGAGGGGATGCTACGTTTTGCGTTGACTTGTTTTATTATATTTATGTGCCTTGTCAAAATTAGGCATAATTTTTTTATTTTTTATTTTGTTTTTCTTTAATTTTTGGTCTAACTACTTTTGTACATGGGCGGATCCAAAGGATGTCCCACATGTTATCAAATGCTATAGAAATGTATTATTGAAAAATGTAAACATAAATTGACCTAAAAATGTCACTTCATAATGTGATGTGTTGTCTGATTCAAGGTAGAGCTATCAGCTTAAATCAGTCATCAGATAATATATTCTGAAATCTAGGTGTGGTAAGTAAAATAAAGGACCAAATAGCTTGAACTAGCCCATATGTTTTGTAAGATTATTATCCCCTCGCCGACGAAGTCAGAGGGGATAATAGTAACGCTGCCGTCCGTGCATGCTTCCGTAACAAATTTGGTTTCCGATCGATAACTTTAGTAATGTTTGACGGATTTTAATGACGTTTGATAATAAGGTACATCATAATCAAAGTACAGGCTAAGTTCGATTTTGGAGTACGTAGGTCAAAGGTCATAGCTCATTAAATATGCGAACAAATACACATCTGGTTTCCAATCGATAACTTTAGTAATGTTTGACGCATTTTAATAAAAAATTTGATATGAAGGTACATGATATTAAAATACAGGCTAAGTTCGATTGTGGAGTATGTAGGTCAAAGGTCATAGCTCATTAAATATTCAAATCTGGTTTCCGATCCATAACTTTTGTATCATTTGATGGATTTTAATGAAATTTGATATGAAGGTACATGGTATCAAAACACAGCCTAAGTTCAATTTTCGAGTATGTAGGTCAGAGGTCATAGCTCATTCAATTTGCAAATCTGATTTCCATTCGATAACTTGAGTAATGTTTGACAAAGTTTAATGAAACTTAATATGAAGGTACATGGTGTCAAAAGACAAGTACAGCTTAAGTTCGATTTCTGAGTATGTAGGTCGAAGGTGAAAAGGTCATAGCTTATTAAATATGCAAAAAACATTATATATGTGAAAATGTGGTTAACTTCCTTGCCTAGTAATGGAATAGTATAGTCCAATGGAGGTAACTTGTAGGCCATTTGTACCCTGCTATTTGATGTAGATTTTGTTTCCTATATGTAGGAACCCGCGGGTGTACATTGTCATAGTTGCCTTGGCCTGCCTGGTGAGACCAACCGCTGCTGTGCTTTGGCTTCCTTTATGTCTGTGGCATATTAATTTCAGTCGTGCTACACTTGGGAGTTTAGGTTTCACGCATTTCCATCTGTTGAGGTAATTGATTCATTTGGTACCATTCTCAGTTTGGACATTTATCATGCTATTATCAGAGATGCCAACCAGTAAGATTAAATCGTATTTAGTATGATAATAAGAGTGAAAATACAATAATATGATTTTCATCTTTAAAAAAAAAAAAAAAAAAAAAAAAATTACCGGTAAACCCCTAAAAACAGCGGAATCGCATAGAAACATGTACAAGTAAATCCCTGCAACCCCAACAAAAACTTTGCTTTACAATTTTCTCATAAGGTAAATTTTAATGAAAGAGTAACATTTTACTTGACCGTACTTACATGTACATGTACCAGTAAAACATTTTTCTGAAATATTACTGGCCCAGGGCTGACGGGCCAGTAGTAGTGTCGAGTTTTCGTGAAAATCTGATTGATTTTTTTTTAGGATACTCTGTTGTTGTTTTTTGTGTCAAGAGGTTGGCATCTCTGTATTATGTTCTTATTATTTCATTTCTTCTGTACTCACTTCTTGATTTGCTTCTATTTCCATAGCGCTTAGAGACTTAATTGTAATTTGAGTAGAGATGGTGCAACATTTTCAATGACTGAAGTTATAGCAGAGGCTCTTATAAATAAAGTTTTTGCAATTTAAGCTGAGAGAGCTCTCAGTAAATGTTTCATTTGTTTGGAGGATGGATTGTGTTTTGAATGATGTTGAGGTGGTCACCCTTGCCAATAACAATGCATTTTGCAACATTTCACTTTTTTACATGGCCCCTTATTCAGGTGCACATTCCATGAGTACATAATCATTACAAATGGGGAATAAGCATGCTTTTCAATTAACTAACAAGAAGTATGATAATATAAACACAAGAGGCATCAGCGCTCAAAAATGAAGTGTTGAACCTGTGTTGAGGAGTCTAGTAACCACCTTTCCGGTATTTGCCTTATTGGCACCAGCAAACAAAGATACTGGAATGAAGATCAGTTCAGCTTTGGAAAGAAAAAGAAGGGGCTCTTACAAATTGGCAAAATTGGGAAAATTACTTTTCAGAACTTTCTCTTTTACTAAGGAAAGTTTTAAAAGAACTTCCAGAGAAGAAAAAGAATCCTATTACGCTTTATCTGAATCTTCATCTGGGCCCTTATTCAATAAACTTCTAAGACATTTTTCTTAAGTCTAAGAAAATGTCTTAGAATTTGTCTAGGTTAAGAAAGTTGCCTCAGCCGTATTCTAAACACGTTAAGCACTTTTTCTTAAGACATACTACAGTTAAGAAAAAGAGCTTAACTTGTGTGACGTCATAATTTTAATGCCGCTCATCATTTTTTTTGATTGAGTCCGCCAATTTTTGTCTATGGCAATTTGCGTGTAAAAGAGAAAATCGCACCGCAGGAAATTACCTTTGGCATAAAAAAAATATGCGCGTGATCTACCACTTTCTTTACCAGCCATCTCGATTTAATACCGGCAATTATGGGAGACAAGATGAACCACAGAAAGGCAAATTTTACACATGCGGAGAAGTTACTATTGGTAGAAGAATTTAAGAGTAGGGAGAACATTTTGAAGCCCAAATTCGGAGTGGGGGTTACTGCAAAACTGAAGGAGCAGGCATGGGAGGCAATCGCGGACAAAATAAATGCCCAAAACCCTTTAGTCAAGAGGACGGTGGACGAGCTTAAAAAAAAGTGGCACAACTTGACTATCACGATGAAGGAATACTTCTTGAAAGATAAAAGAAGCATCCAGAAAACCGGTGAGTACTAGTATATTTAATAATTTCTCTTCACGCTCAGATCAAAGACTAAATCCATCTGTCGACTTAATTCGTGTAAACGGAAACGAATTGCGAAATATCGCGGTGACGTCAGCTTGAATTTAACCTTTGTCCTTAGAGCTAGATCTAGCCTATATTGCGGTATTGGGCTTTGTTTTCTCCTTTCTGGAAAAAATAAGGGAGTGCAGAATGGTGATAATTGATTGGGATACCGTCGTTTGGTGGTAAGTGGAGCAATGATTTGTAAACAGTAGAGTAACTAGATCCAGACCCTCGGTAAAATCCTACCACAGCTAACGAGGATCGAGGAACGATCGTGCTAGTTTAGTTTAAGCGAGTCCCATTCATGAAGTTTAGTGTTAGTGCTTTCTAAACCAAAATTAAGATTTGTTCACAATTATTACACGGTTAGTACAGATATCTAGGTTGTACCTACCGAGTACTAATAAGTGGTATGATTTGCTTCAATTGAAAATTATATGTACTGTTAGCAACAGCAGAGATTGGTCCAGGGTAGCCTAGACCGAATTTTTCCGTCTCTTTTAGTTCATTAGCCTCTTATTGGGGTAGGGTCGGCTCTCTCTTTAGAGACCGAAACAGACCATACTGCGAAGTGTGCAGGTTAGGTGTGCAAATCAGTACACCAAACTTGCAAAACTTATCACCGAATTACTCCTTTTACAGCATATAGATATCTGCTGCACTTTACATTGTAAATTAGCTTTTTCGGTTCCAATACCAACTTGACTGAAATAATCTGTTTTATGGTCCATTTTTAAGAAATTATTAGTCAAAATCAACATCCATGTTGAAAGTCTTGCGAGACGTATTTTAACACTTGCTGCGCTAGCGCTGCGTACGTAGCGTACGTAGCGCTAGCGCAGCAAGAGTTAAAATAGACTTTCAACATAGATGTCGATTTTCTAGACTCTAGGTCTGATATTACTTCTTGGGACAGAACATCTGAAAGACTTGACTCGATGTCGATGTCGAACTTGGATGTGATTAGTTTGTAGGTGTAAGTAACATTACCGCTAGACAAACTCCCATCTCCCTACTTATTTGCAGGGTGTGTAGCTTATACCGATAGACCACACAAAGTGTACATGCAGGGCTGTCAACCCTCCCGCATTTAGAGGGAGTCTCACACCACCACGCTCATTCTCCCACCGTCCCAAAAGCTCGTAACAGAAGACTCCCACCACCACACCTTCCTCCCGCTCTCCTGCCAACGATGTAGAATCTCTCTGTTTATGAATAAAAACATCCCGCCAAACCGTACCGTAGAATCTAAATACCCAAGATACTAGTTCTGGCAGTCATTTACTCATCCCCACATAACAGACCCTTGCATTTCAATAACAATTTAGTACTTAAACTTTGTTTTGTGAGTTGGTTGCAAAAATACTTATGAATACGTTTGCATTGAATAATAAATATGAATACTGCCTTTGTTCATATGTATTGTCATAGGGTATATTATTAATTTATGGCATGGACACAATGAAAAACAAGTTATAGACAAATTAAAATGTGATAAATGTATCCTCACTGAGAAAATTGATTTTATTTCAACATGAATTATCATGTACTCTCTTTTGCTCTTTTGGTACAGGTGGAGGTGTGGTAACAGCAATGATGACCGCAGTTGACAATCATGTCCTGGACATCGTCGGAGAGTTTAGTCCTGTCATAGTGGGGATAGGTGGAGGAGCAGACTCTTTGGCGGCTATGCCTGTCACACCTAAACATGTCACGCCTAAGCCTGCCACGCCTAAGCCTGTCACACCTGTCACACCTGTCACGCC
>BEXV01004888.1:9118-21915 GCA_003118195.1 Hemicentrotus pulcherrimus | reverse complement strand
TCTATATTTAATAGCCCTCTTAACAAACAACCACCAGCTTACCAATGATATAATATGTCTTTGTGAGTGAAAATCATATATTTTAACTGAATTTATCTGTTTCAAACATTAGGCCCCTACACAACAAATGAATTATTTACATACGACCATAAGACAATGTAAACACAAGTCTAACTATATAAACATACCATGGTCATTCACGGTCTAAAAACAGTTGGATAACATTTTACTCATTAAAGTGACTCGGTAACATTGCTTCAGATTCTGAAACAAAATCATTGGATTTAGCTCACGCTGCAATCATAATTATAAACTTTTTGGTCAGTAAGGAATCCCATGACTTTTACAAGCCCATCGTCTGTATGATTATCAAGATATTTTTTTCCCCCTTCCACAGGGTTCTTTATTTTCAAAATAAATTCCATCATATACAGTATATCCATATACCATATACAAATAATTCAAGAAATGATTTCCATACATATTGGCTTGACACATATAATAATCATCACAGCCAAAAAACTTTTATGGCAGATAAAAACAAACATTTATGACAAAATTAGTACTTTAAAAATATAATTTAAAAAAAAAGAAACACCAAACACAAAATACATGATCATGTTTATGTTAGCACATTTCCAACACTCTCAAAATATTTTCTAAAGTGAAACCATTTCTTTTTCAATTTATTCTCTCTGAGATTTGTTTGGTATATATGTTTGGTATCAAGATATTTATGATTGGAAATAGAAATTTCATTTGTGGTTTTCCAAACGGTTTATATAACACTACAGTCAACTGGGAAAAAAGAGTATGGTATAACCGGGACTCAAAGATTTCTACTCTTTTGAGGCACTTCATAAGCATTTGAAAGCGCATCTTTTTTACGGCTTGAGTATTAATAAAATATGACCCGATAAAGTAATGATCCCTTACCATAGCAGAACGGCATCGAGAATCAAGCGTATGAAATACATATGAAAGAACACACCATAATTATAATGAAAAATGCGTTATGAATATAAACAAACAATAATAATTAGCTTTTATATAGCGCTTATCACAAATATCTCTACGCGCTTTACAAATATATCATTATCCCGGTCATTGGATTCTGTGCTTGCCCGCACACACTGTATGCACAATTTCCACTCCCTGGGGAACATTCCAGCCAGACGGTACTTGACGGTTTAACTGTTTGACCAACAATGAAGGTCGCATCCTACCGGGTACCCATTTGACCTGGGTGAAGAGTAGCAAGTGGAGGTTAATATCTTGACTTAGAACATTAGTGCCGTGTCGGGATTCGAACCATTGACCTTCGCATCTCCAGTCAACGCCTTAAACCACTCGACCACGACACTCCCACAATACGTTCGAGTGAGCGATATTCAACACTCATTTTTAAGGTAACAAAACATAATGACATAAATTTACGAATCCAAATATTTTAGTTAAATTCGGGGGAAAGAAACGACCAGAAGATGTGAATCATCTAAAATAAGGGCTACATATCCGAAACAATTTTTTTTTACACAAACGATTAGTAATTCAATCGTGCATATTACTACGAGCATTTAATGTTTGCAGAGGCGTCGGAGCCGGTGGAGGGATGCGGGCACGTACCCTAAAGTGACTCTTTTTAACATTTCTGATACCCATTCCACTTATGATAATTGCCCGGATTACAATTTATTTTGTAATAAATGCGTATACCCCTTATGATAATTGTCCCTTTTCATTATTGTTGAGTGCCACTTCTTATCTCTGATAACTGCCATATATCCTTCTGTTTATTAAATGCCCATTTTCCCTTTTAATCAAAGCTTCTGCCTCTTCTCACAAATGCCCCTTCTTGCACCCCTGATAGATGCCTCTATAAAGATCTCATTAGTGCCCTTTTTTCCCTCCACTAGTGCCCATTATCGTTTTTAATAATTGATCAATTCCGTTCTCACAAGTGCCCTTATTCATTTCAGGTGAACTTTGAACTAGTGACCCTTTTATTCTGACACGTGCCCCTTACCCTGTCTAGTGCCATTTTTCTTTTGATGATTGGCCATTTTCCCTTGTTATAAAGTGCCCCTTTTCCGTTCTCATGACGTTCTCAACAAAAGCCCCCTTTCCTTTATCAAACGTTGCCATTTTTCATATCTGGTGAGGACCCTTATCAGCTGCGAAAAATGCCCCATTTGTATCTCGGACAATTCCCCTTTTTACCTTGACATGTGCTCTTTTTCTTTCCTTATAAGTATCCTTTTCACTTTGGATATGTGCCGCCTTTGCCTTCATCACTAAGAGCTCCTAATTCGAAGAGACTAAGAGCAATATTTTTGGTAATGATTAGACTGTGCTAAAAACCCTATTGGGATTGTTTTGTCCTCTTTATATGTAATAATTTGTCTACTGCAACCTCACAAATATTGATATATTTGCTCACTTGCAAATAAAAATGCAGATCATCACACCCAACTACAGAGTATGATGCTTTAACAGTAGTTTGGACCATTTAAAGAGAAAAGAAAAGAAGAAAAAAAAAATTGGAATTATCCCTGATAAAATAATCACAATGTAGGGGTATATACCAATGTCTAAATATTGTATAATGACGCCGTGAGACTTTCCTTTTGTAGGTGCCCAATTTATCTAGAAAGTCCCGCCGTCCCTCCTGGTTTGCATTTTGCAGTACACATACAATTGTCTTCATGTTTAATGTTAACTTACAATACCATTTGGAATATTTGATTAATTAAAGCATTCCATGATTTGCATTTTGCAGCTTCGGATATGATATCAGCGAATTTCAATATTAAAAGCTTTGTTGAGTAAGTGTTTAACAAAAAAGACAGTTTCAACACAATTTTCAAAGAATCTGAATTTACAAAAAAACAAAATCTGTCAAGTTGTATTTACACGGTTAAAGGAGAGTGATTATCGTTGACTAAAATTTTACAAAGTTTTTACAAATAAGTGGGCCTATACCAAAATTCAATGTTGAAAGGAAGTGTGAGTGATTCGGGGGAAATGCATTAAATTTCTTTATAGACATGTTAATCGATATCAGATATGCTCAACACAGACTCGTTACCCGAGATTGGATTATCTGTGCCGGTCATCGTCGTCTGTTTCATACTCATAGGACCTGACCTTGTCACCGAGAATGAATCGTGGAAACAGCAACCCAGGTTTTCCCGCAAGCGCGCACGGCTTTGCGGTTGTCGGAGAACGTAGAAAACAAAGATGAAGAATCCTTGGAGAGAGTTGAGTAGGATGAAGATGACGTGGACAGCGAGGTTGAGTTGTTCGATCACGGTGAAGTATCCAACGAGCCAGGTTAAACCGAGAAGGAGGAGGACGCCGATCCCATTTTTGAGACGGCGCATAATCTCGAGGCGGGTTTCTGAATTTGATTCGCTTGCTTTCCCGCCTACCGATTTGATGCGCATGAGACGACGCATAACGAGAGCGAAGATGATCACGTTATGAGCAAGGATGATTGCCATAGGGACGAGCAGACCGCCTACGAGAGGCCATTTCTGAAGAAAACAGCTGTACAATTGAAAAGAAAAATAATCATATTAATATCCAAATAGACAGATGCTAAATCTAAATTTAGGTAATGTGCATGTATGAAAAGTGATGCAGATATTTAACAATAGCAGTGAATAAAGATGACACCATAATAATGATGATAATAATAATCAAAAAATACTTATAAATCGCACTTATATATTAACTTACTCAAGGCGCTATACAAAACAAAACACACAAATCTTACTCCAGAATTTTAACCACAAAATATCAGTAGTTACTTTAAGTAAATATAACCTTTTTAACATGTTTCTGAAAGGTTTGTAGGCATTGAATGTTTCGAAAGATATTCAACTTGCAATCATCAATATAAACCGAAAAATAACCGAAATCGGACATTATTCTTCCCATTTACTCTGATGAATGCAAGACGACAATATTGACTATGCCTTTATTCCCTGCTATACTTTGATCTTGTATTACCAAATCACATATTCGGATTGATAAAATCTTTATCACGTCTGATGGATGGTTGTTTATACTAACAAATCTTATCCAACTAGCACAAACTTTCTTTAAAATACAAATGACATGCATACTCATACCACATAATGTTCACTGGCAGTCTTGGAGTTGGACAATGAGCTCAAATTGCATGTATTTTTTTGCTCGTACATTCATACTAATTTCAATAATTGTAGTTTTCAGTAAAGTTTGGTTATTATCTGAAAGATATCTTTTCTCTGTTACCGCAGCAGCTGAGAATGAGCTAAATTTGATTCAACTCAATAAATGACTCCATATCAAAAAATGAAACACGATGGTCTTTACAAGAAATTAGACAACTACACTTTCTCCAACATTCCGGTGATGTTAACATGTTCAACAAAGACTGATAATTTGATAATACTATATTATGAATGTTTGTTTGATAGCATGAGCATAATGTAGAGAGTACTTACTAGTCGGAGTTGGAATAATTCTGTCTCGAGATAACACCAGTTAGGAGCACTATCGCAGCAGGTAATCCTGTTAAACAAATACATTGAAAACACACGTTTGATTAATACTCTCTAAATAAAATAAGAAGAGACATGAAAAGGAAGAAAAAACGAAGGACAAATCATGTTCCAGTATTATAAAGCGAATAAATGTAAATAGACAAAAAATGTATAGGCCTACTTTAATCAAAGTTTAGCAAGGTGTGACTGATGAATTGATTGATTGATTTCCTTTTCAATATGAACATAATAAGCGTGTACAAAGTATATATATATATATATATCAATTCAATAATTGACAACAAAATGTAATAGAATTGTATGATAGACAAAATAGATGTGACGAATACTGAAACGCAGGAGCATGCTAAAGAAGCAATGCTTGTATGGTGCGAGGCCCTAAAACATAGTTGCATGACAATAGGCCACAACAAGTTTTGGTCAAAGAAGTTATAACAGCAATATTTACCCCATGCAATGATGGAGGCTTTCATCATGAAGAGTGGGATATACGAGTCCATGACACGGACAACCATTAGGAACATGTTTATCCCTTCAACGCCCATCCATGACATCGATGAGAGCGTGGTGAAGTGCAGGACGGCGGCGATGACTCCACACAGACCTGGACCGACCTCAGGTTCTCCAGGATATCGGTCGAGTGCTGTCATGATGATGAAGAAGACGTACAGGAAGAGGAGCGTGATGCAGAGACACATTAAGATCCGGATGTGCTGCAAGTTACGAAGTTTCCTTGGGCAAAGAGAAACAGATACATATCATGAAGGAATGTAAAAGTTTTCAGAGCGGAGTAGGTGACTCGATTATGCTGACCTACTAAGCACATTACAATTGCTAGTGAAAGTTGACAGCAGGAGCATCACTTTTTGTAGACACTACTCCTATGATAAGCGTCTGTAATCGGTAAAAGGTTAGTTTTTATATTTATATAGTTTTTAACTATACCATCGTTCGAATAATGAAATATTAACAGGGAATACCTAACAAAATATAAACAAGACTTAGCTAGGGCTAAGAATCCATAACAACTTACACGTCATGATACATCTTGCGTAGTCGATACAAGACAAAATTGATAAGAGTTAAAGTGGATGTTAAGAGAGATCTAAAGCCACATTGTCCTACTTGTACCTACTTGCTCCCTCTATATAGAAAACAATGCCTAATCGGTGACCATTGATCCCCTATGATCCTCTTTTTCTTATGTTAATCGAGAGCTGAGTTGATGAGATTACCACCTGTCCAGTGACCTTGCAGTGTGGTCTAATCCCTCCTATTAACTAGTACAGATAAGCTTTAAAGATAACTTCCATGATAAACCAAAATGAGGCTAAACGCTAGACTGACTAAACAAGGGAGACCATTATTATTATAGTCTCACAAAGGGTTGACAGCTTTTGCTGATAGAAGAAGGGTAGGACCATGAAAAGTTAGAGGCAATCCAACCATTGTACAAGTTCATTAGTACGAAAGCAGACAAAAAAAATCGAGAAAAAGAATAGCGAAGCAAAAATTTTAAAAATCCACTAAAATGAGAGTTATACATGTTTGACAATTTGGTCGGTGGATTGTGACGCAACTAAGGACGTTTGTTGTAAACAGAAATATCATTATTTTCTGTATTCTCTCTTGAGGACACTACTCAATATATATCATGGAAAGCTTATTATAAGAGGACCTTTAACAGAAAAGACCGTCTTGATTTACACATTTTGATAAGAAAATGATATTTTAGTTATTTTGTGTGTAGAACAAATTGGAAAGTTGCGGGCAATCTTTTACAAATTCATTGTTGGAGGGTCCGATTTCGTTGAAATATTTCACCTGCCTGCTATTCTGATTTTGTTCCTTCTTTTAGAATAAAAGTTAATGTTGGATTTTCCTTTGAAGTATTACCTATCAGTGATGTAGACAGCCAGGGTCACCAGGAGGCCTAAAATGGAGAGAGAACATCCTATGTAGCTGAGAATCCTAAACACTTGTTCAACTCTCTCTGATCTTCTGGGGCTGCCACTCACGTCCTGATGAGAAACAGAAATCAACACCATGTGGAAATAGAATAAACCAATTTGGAGATGTATATAGTTTTTTTTTAAATGTTTTTAAAAGTATCAACAGTATTGTTATGAATAAGCAAATTATTGGATTGGAATATGTTAATTCAAAGAGATAACGTGTTGTTAGATGGTGAAGCTGATAAGCCACGAATCAAAGGTAACGAATCGTCCGATTTCGTCTTGATTTTGTATTAGTTTCATACTAAATTGTTGTAAGGGATTATGTAAACAGTACATAATATTAAGACCCAACAATGTGCAAATCACGATGATATCATTGGTAAATGTCACATAATGAAATAATTCACTTTTAAATATTATTATTACTATCATTATTATCATCATTGTCATTACTATCATCATTGTTATTACTATCATAATCATGGTTTTTTATCATCAATTTTATTACCATTATTAGTATCATTATTTATCATTATCATCAATTTTATCATCATTATTATTTCATGGTCTTACCATAAGGACAGCAAAGCTGGTCAAATGATTGCACTGGCATTCGGTATGTGTCTCGGAAGTGATTGTCACATCACAGCCATCTCTTGACCAAGTATTAGTGGAATATTCCCAATACACACACTGTGGATTCGTTGCGTTTTGCTGGAAGTATGTATAATTGTTTTTAGAGGAAAACACGGGTAAATTTATTTTGACTCTACAAAATAAAGACAGGGTCATTTTTAAGAAATATTTCCTTTTCAGAATTGAATCTTGGGATGCGTATACATATGAAACAAAAGTCGACTGCTTATGTTTTTGAGTCACGGTTAAAACCATAGTTCCTCTGTGATTCTCCTCTCTCTCTCTCTCTCTCACTCAACATCCATCTACCCACATATCAACCTATCTATTCACTTATCTCTCCTTTTCTCCCTCTCCCTCCCCCTCCCCTATCCCTCTCCCCATTTCTCTTTCTCTATTCCGCTTTTAGCCGTAACGTTTTCCATTTTGTTTCATTTCTATTTTGTCTTGATTTAGTGGATGTGTATTCTACTTTTCTGTATATTGACTCAGTAGTTTAATTCAGTGAACCTACACGCAACATTAAGGTAGTATCTACAAACTAGCTTATGAAGTGATTTTGTATCTTACCTGTTTGTGTGCCAGTGTTATGGTGACCGGATCATTCAGAGGTTTGGTTTCACTCGTACCGAGACTCGCTCCGATGATATTTGTGTTGACCGTGATATTGCGACGCACATCATTGCTTCCCTCTTGCTTGTCTTGGCCACCATCCATTACAAACAATGCATCGTCTCGGTACACAGTAAATGCTATATTCCCCATGGTGACTTCATCAATGGTCTCTGGTCCAATGACGATGGCTGCTTGGACAACGTCACCAAGGTTACTGTTGCCGAGATTGTTGGTGGATAGCTGGATGTCACTTTCATCAAAGGATTGGCTATCATCACCGATGATGGAGAAGCCGATCCCATCACGTATACCATCCAAGTCAGAGTTGATTACCTAAATAAATGCATTGTATTAAGATTAAAGGCTTCTTCAGATATGGCGAGGTAAACCGAAAGGCTGGGACCCGAACCCCCAACCCTTGGACTGAGAGTAGTGGATGAACCACTACACCATAACACCTCCACAAGGTGAGAGATCTGTCACAGCATACTTATATAGGTGACGTAGTTGAGTGGTTTAAGAACCTTGACTGAAAATGCCAAGGTCGTGAGTTCGATCCCCGACACATGCAGCACGAATGTCCTTTGACAAAACATTATTGAATACACATTTGCCACTCCATATCCAGAAAGTATTTAGACACGGTATTTCATATCAAGCACTATATAGAGTACCAACGTGTTAACGTCATATTCGCTTGTCGTCCAAGTTACTGGTTTTAAACAACATAGCTTGATTATGAGGTTTGCGGCAAAATAATTCAAGTAACGGACTTGACCAGGGCAAATTCAGCGTTTTGAGCTGGTGTGATCACCACACCACTGTTTAGTACAACTTTGTTTGGAACTAGCAACCTTGACAACTGAGCCAGTATATGAAGTCACACTTCAGTAGTGTATTTAAATCCAGATTTATGGTTTATCTTTTGTTTATCATCATACCTGTACCACTATGTTCGATGCCACTTGTTTGAAGGTCTGGTTGGAAGGCACATTGACGGCTAGAAGGATGTTCTCTAAGGCCATGGTGGCTCGGCTGACAGCACCATTCATCATCTCAGCATCCATGACTAAGCCATTGTCTAACGTGGCCAGGTTGCTTAAGATCTCAACGACGGGGGCAACATTCTAGTATAAAACAAAGAAGCAACAATGATAATATTGATAATAATGATACTAATAACAATAATAATAATATAGAGGTGTTGTTTTCTAGTGGAAAAGTCGCCGGACTGTAGATAACAAGGCAAGGGATCAAACCCTAGCCTTGCACTAACATCCGTTGGCAAGACGTTGATATACATTCGCCACCCTCCACCCAGGTGTTAAATGGGAACCCGGTACGGTGCGAACGGTTATGCAGTTTGCGAGGCGTTTTGAGGGTCTGTAAAATGGCGCCTGTCTAGAGAGCTCCCCAGGGAGTGGAGAATGTGCATACTTAGGTGTGCAGGCACTCATTAATATGATGACCGGGTTAATAATATATTTGTAAAGTGCTATAATTTATAGAGACATCGTCGGTGTATTAAAGGGACATGGTAACATTGTTCAGATGAGGGGTAGTGATTCTAAGGTAGTGACGTCAATGATTAATGTACAATTAAAGATAATCTGCAAAATTGAGTGAAAACGGACCGTTATTAATGATACAAAATGGAGAAGAAAAAAAAAACGATCTGATCGATTCCTTAATTCTCCAAACTATATTATTACAATTTAATTACATTTTAGGTAAATGTAAATCGTCACAAAGCAATAAATTGGCTTTACAAACCATTCCGGACATTTAAGTGTTTTTAATTGCCTGTTTTATGTCTTTTTTCATGGAAAAACGGTTGGGAAAATTCAAAAATGATCGGTAGAATTTACTGTTAATCACCATAAGAGGGTGTTGCACAGTGACGCCTTCAAAGAAAACAATAGATTTCTTCCTGGTTTGATATTTTTTAAAGGATTTTTTGCATGTCAGTGGGTTAGTACAGTAGAAGGAATACAATAAGTAACATTTTATACAAAATTAATCTATCTTCAACGATGTTACCGAGTCACTTTAAGCGCAATATAACAATATTATCATTATAATTTTTACAACAGTATTGAAAGAGATAGAAATAATAAAATTCAGTTACTGTTTTCAACTGGGTCACCTTTCATCTGGGTGACCTTTTATCGAATCAATGAATGCTTATTGCTCAATCCAAAGTTCATAAAATCACCTCTTGCGTTGGTTGAGAAATTGACTCTATCTGGTTAAGGATGTCAAATACAGCATTGACCCCAGCAGAAGTTATATTCGTGTCCTGGGAGATCACTGTTAACAACGACAAGAGGTCCTGGATACTGCTTTCTGCAGTCAACGGATTCTATCAACAAAATGACAGTTTTAAATGACTGGTTATCAACTTTTATTCTCGTATAATTAAGATATTTTCTTCAAAGAATAAGCCTATATTTTGTTTGTTAAGGAAATTTGAATATGAAATAGCACTATAACACAGCATAAGATACACAAACTAACTCAAACATCGGACTCGCATATTTGTTTTTTAACGTTTTCGGTAATTAAAAGTTTGCGATACTGATACTATAAAGTTAATGATTATATTAGATTTCTTTTGTAATGAAAATATTATTATCAATATTAACATTCATAACAATAATTATAACAATAATAATAATAATAATAATAATAATAATAATAATCATAATGATAATATGAATAACAAATGTAATACTACTACTTCTACTACTAATACTACTACTTTTACTATTAATTACCAAATAATAATATTATTATCAAAAGAAAAAAAAGGAATATAGTACGTCTACGTGTAGATATTTTTACTTCTAGAATGGATTAGTCCAATTCATCTTTTATTTCATTTTCAAATTTTAAGTTTGGTACATGATTGTATGGATAAAATATAATTGTTAAGAGTTAAAGGGTTAAGGACATTCCGCAGTAACATTCGTGGGCATCTTAGATTTACAGGACCAGCTCATCATGTATAGTAGTTACTACGCACAATACCAGGAACTCCATAACAGACTACTGAGAATAAGATCAAGTTTACCTCTCGTAAGTAGATTAATAGTTGACCAGCTGTTTTATTGCCACCGCAGTTATCTGAAGGTACCCACGCACAAGGAGAGATATAATCACCGGAGCAGACGGCTCGTGCTATTGGCTCTCCATCTTGATATATGCAAAACCAAGTTCCGAATAAATACATTGTTGGTCCAATATTACCACGGTATATTTTATGCGAAGATGTCCAGATCAGGTGGTTCGTTCTTTTGACCCTCAATATCAGGGTTGGGGGTTCGAATCCCAGCTCGTCACCTTTGACCTTTGGCAAGATATTAATTCACATTTGCTATCACAACACCACCCAGGTGTAGATGGGTACCTGGCAGTTCCTGGGGTGATAGTGATTGCAGGGCCACGTGGCAGAATAACATGATGGTGACGAGGCTTCCAGTGATAAACATTATTGTAATTATTATGATCATTATTATTTTCTTCTTCTTCTTCTTCTTCTTCTTCTTCTTCTTCTTCTTCTTCTTCTTCATCTTCTTCTTTGTCATCACCTTCCCATTCTTCATTGATATTGCTATCATTATTATTGTTATTACTACTACTACTGTTATGATTTGCATGTTATTTCAAAGAACTTTCCAGTTGGTACTAATCTTAACATTCGTTGGTTTGCTTTCTCATGTAAGCTTAACTATCTAAAGAAAAATATATTCCTATAAACTGGAATATCAGAAATATTTGTATCATTGTACCATTGACGGTGAACCATGGACATTCTCCACTCGATTCACTCCACGAATGAAGGTCTCCTGACGGAAACTGGACAATACCATACGGAGATGACCAAGAGATGTTTGGACATAGATCTAAAAGAGAGAGAAAGTTTGGATTTCATAATGTGTCAGTTTGTGCAGTTTTTGAACATTAAAAGAAGTGCAATAGGCTATCTAAATCCTATTGCCATCAGTATTTTGAAGAAAATGCATCTACTTTAGATATAGAAAGTTAAACAAATATCATCTTCCTGACCTGTGTTTTCAATACCGAATACTAATCACTGAAATTGCTGTGCCTCTGTGCCTTGTAGTTGGCTAAAAAGCATGTGCCGCTTCAGATCGCAAATAAATTTAGTTCTGACGACGCTGCAAATCTGCTTTTCCCAAAATTCTTATTTTTCTTTAATTCACATGATTATTCAGAACCGCGATCAGTAAGACTTTACTTCATGTCCCAATATTCATATTGAATGCAATAGCACATATTTCCTAAATCAGATCATAGCTAGATTATATAGTAGTCAATTGGCTTCAACCCAAAGCAGCACACTGTCTTCTTTTGGTGACGTTTTTGCACCACTTTTAGTCTATGAACACTTTAAGTCTATGAACACTTTAAGTCTACTTCACATGCAGTATATTCCGCCGTTCTCCAATAAGAGCAATTGGATTGTAGACTAAGCATTATATAGTTTATTAATTGTTACACAGTAAAAAAAGAATAGGATATCAAATCCCTGTTTTTATGTACATATTTGCATTTTTTTTTTAACATTTTGCAATTTTCGTTAAAATAGATTCATCTAAAAAAAATTGTTCTTCAAACTATGAAGGAGTGGAAAGCAAGATTCGTTCTTCCCAATTTGAAAAAGGAAAAATGACTAATACAGAACTTTAAGAAATAAGAAAAATACTGAACTCCTGATGGTTAAATATGATTTCAATTGAGCAAGATTCACCTGTACTTAGTACCAGAAGGATGGAAGGGTCAAAGAAACCGTCAGAAATTTCCGCCACAGAAAATAATCCGCTCCACAGCAGGTCCATTTCTTCTTGTGTAGTCACGCTACTGTTAGCTATGTAAGCTCTCATATCAACCAACACACCGTCATCTGGTAGGAGTTGATTCACGTGTATGTAAATAGTGCCATTGGTGTCCCTCTCGGTTTCAAGCGCCTCAAACAACGCTTCGAACTACAAATTAGATGATGCCAACATTA
>BEXV01004886.1:3254-17939 GCA_003118195.1 Hemicentrotus pulcherrimus | reverse complement strand
GGGGGGGGGGGTCCAGACTTGGATTTTTTGGTGGCCAGTGTTCCAGATACATGTTAGTGTTTATCCCTGCCTATTGCATTCATGGCCAAAATACTTGTCCAAAGAAATGCGATGTGATGACATTATTTTGCAAATTTGTGTTTTCTAGAGATTTAACTTTATCAGTGTTTGCTAGGAGCAGTGCCATGCACAATCATCCCGTTATCAAGAGATAAAAATGTAGGACAACTCTATGTACTTGCATGTATGTACTTAGATCACATAGGTTGACATGTACTGTAGCTCTTGTTTGTTGACAGTTTTCTGTAGACAGTCCTTTGTGTTACATACATGTAGTTACGCATTTTATGCATGGGTTACAACCAACAAAATTGATAGGGACAAGAGCTTGATACCTGTTAGACCAAAGGCTTGAAAGGGTTAAGGGCTTAAGGCATGGTGGGCACATGGGGGAACTCAGCAATGTAGCCCAAACTACTTTTAAGCCGAGTCGCTTTAGATCCCCATCAATGTTAGATTTGATTTTCACAAAAGTGGGCTTGCATTCAAATAATACTATACAAACTGGCCCTTGTAAAATGGATGGTAAATTTATTTGCAATTGACGAGAAGATAACTGGTTTTATTAAAAGCTCTTCTCATTCTCTTCGTCCTTTTCTTTTTCCTCTTTCTCCTGCAGAAAGCACAGATGCACAGAAAGGTAGCTTAGATCTAGGTATTAGCATTGGGCACCAGCGTCGCACCCGAGACATCGTGGCCTGGGTCAAGAAGCGGAGAAGACACATACGGCGCGAGGATCTCCTGGCTTTCCTCTGCGGGAAGGCACCGCCTGGCAGGATCAGGCCGTCCCACGGAGTACCACGTAGCCCCTCAGATAGGTCGTCCCCGCGCACCCACTCACCGCTGCGTGAGGCCCAGAGGACAGGGTTAGGGGAGCCTGTTGATGATCTTCAGCCTTTTAGAGATGCCCTTGCTCTACATGGTAGGTTTGGGGAATAACATAGATTTGAGATATGAAAAGAACTTTAGTACTGAAATATGTAAACAAAATTCTTCAATTAAATATAAATCTAAGCATATCAGGAGCTCTTGTAGCGCAGTAGAATATATACTTTATGTTGGATAGTTTCTGTGCTCTATGATTGTATTATTATTACAAAAATATGGTGTATAGAGAAAAATTGGTTGAAGAAAGCAATATTTTTATACATTTAATTTATCAAAATGTATAAATGAAGACATATTTTCAATTACAAGTGCCCCCTAAAAAACGGTCTTATTTGTATTTTTAGAAAACAATAATTTTTAAGATATTTTTAAGGCACTATTAAGAAAAATCATTTCTATTTGAAGATAGATTTAAAAAAAAGGTAATACAATTGTAATTCTGATTTTTATCCTTGATTATATTTTAGGACTGAATGGGGCAATGGCCAACATTGGGGTTTCCCAGTCGCCCTCTTCACATCACTCATCGTCACGGCGACGCCACTTGTCCAACCACGATCTCTTCCCAGAGGACCTGGTAAGCCATCCCGACTCACGGAAACGCTCCAGCACCAACATCGCCCCCACTGTGGAAGGATCACCTTCGCACAAACGTTCACGTCTACTATAAAAAAATAATTAAAAAATCACCTATACATCGTGTGCCACTATTCTTGAATTTGTAACATATAGCGAAACAAATGTGTGTGTACTACCTTTGACAGACAGCGTTCTCAGACATGGACTATTACTGTTGCCTTCCTAAAAGAATTGAAAAATAATGAAAAGTAGTGTGCATGCACATGTGCATTTGGGCATTTTTATTTTGTTTGTTTATTAATCATTTAAAAAACAATGCTGCACATGTTTTTGTCATTCACCCCTTCTTTGTGTGTTTTAATGTTTTTGTTGCTACAGTAGTTCCACTTCTGTATGTTCTACCATCAGGTCATTAGAAAAAAGCACAAGAAGAAAAACTGCATCTCTTTAGAAGATAAATAATCCCTGTTGTATTTGAGATTATATTTGGTCACTATATGGTAAAAGCATGCTTTACACATGTAGAGTCATATACGGAATACCAAATTTTATGTTGTTTGTTCTGTTGTAAACCCAATAATTTTCATTGGAACGTTTCTTGAATTGATTTTTATAATTATTTCATTTATGTTTTATATTGTTTTTTTTTATTGTGTTATGTAAAACTTGCATTTTTACATTGCTTCATTATTTTTGTTGGCATTATGATCTATGTTGGTGTATTTATAATGACAATGTGTTTTATTAATTACCAGCCCATATAAAACGTATTACCTAAGTAAATAGATAGTGTGTATATATATATATATGTCCACTCAAGCCAATTTGTAAAAAAAATACTTTATATGCCTGACTTGTAAATAGATTTGTTCGTATATGAAATTTGTTCTACTTGTCGAGTTATATTTCATGTGAATTGACTTTTGACCTCTCAAGAGGTACGGTTCCTTTGCTTTGTAATACGCTAAGTACTGCATGTTCCATGTTGGTATGATGGTACGACATACGCTCCAGGGACTTTTGCTACAACATCAAGAGCAGTCCAATGCCTAATATCTGTCATGGGTCTACTGCTATATGTAAACCTCGCTGCGTTCAGAATACAGAATTCATCCGATGGCTACATGTACACGATGACTATACCTAGTCTGAATGTTGTATGAGGAAACTTCATATAACAAAACGTTGTATTGGGAAACGCATGTTTGAGCATCGTTTCAAACAAGAGTCCAGCCATAGTCTGAACGCTGATAACTGATGATTGGCGCTGTCACAGGGTCATGTCATTTGACCTAGACCACAGATGCATCGTGGTCTAGTGGATATGTCCGATTATGTCGCCAGACTGTGGATCACATGGTTCGCAGTTCGAGTCCCACCGTGGCACTAATAGGGACTTTTAGATTTGCGTGGACTGATACGTTTGACGTCCGTTCAAGGCAGTGCATTAAAAGGACGTCGATCGTAGCAATTCTTATTGTCTTCATACAAATCTAAAAGTCCCTAATGTCCTTTGGTAAGACATTAATTTGCATTTGCCACTTTCCACCCAGGTGAAGTAAATGGGTACCCGTTATGGTTAGGAAGAGATTCCTTGAATGTGTTAGCTGCTTACTATCACAGCTCAGCTATAATAATAATATGATACTTTGTATTAAGCACAGTAGAGTATATTCATATAGAAGCTGCGCTATATAACAGACCTATTATTATTAGTACCTCTTCAAAACTAGTTTTATTTATATGACGTTTCTTTATACCACCTTCTAGTCTGTACGCTTCTTAAGTCTAACCTAAAAGCCAGTATTTACTCTAACCTGTACCTTATATCGCTGTCCAGAGCATTTTTGTCAAATATCACAGGCATGAAGGTTTTGTACAAACTTGGTTTTATATATCAAGGACTAAGCAGATACAATTACATGTTATGAACATCATTTTGGTTGCATCAGTTTTCATGCTATATTGCAAAATCACTTAATCACTTACCGGTAAATACCTCTCTGACTGTAAAGTTGGTACTTAGCAAAATATTTTGTTTAGCAGAGTAACTATATAGGATGAACAAAGGAAAAACCTTGGGGAGGTGGGAGAAATAAATGTGCCAGTATTTCAGTGAGAACATATATTTGCTTGTCTTTTGTTTCTTCATATCTCTCTCTTTCTCTCTCTCTCTCTCTATCTCTCTCTGTCTCTCTCCTCTTTTTCTATCTCTGTTTCTCTGTATTTTCCCCTTGCTGTCCATTCAAAACAAATTGCATTAAAGTTTTAAATCTTCTTTGGGTAACAATTTCAAATCAAACTTGTGTTTGAACTCCAAAGCAAACTGTAGTTCCATTTAGAGTTGTAACGTTTTATTTACAGAAAAACATTCTTAAAATTAATTGTAAATCAAATTTGTATTCAATTAAAAGCTCTAGATTCTGTTTGAACTGACAAGAGTTAACAAGGTCCAGTCAAGTGTTGATTATTTTCCTCTAATGTCTAAGAAATGTGTTCTTGAAGATATTTTTGAGAGGACTGATGCTGAATTTAATGCAATATTAATAGCTCTGTTAAATGCAAGCTTTGTACAGTTTTGAGAATTGTTTCTCTTTCCCTTGTTTGTACAAGTCAGCATTTTGATATATTTGCATAGTAATTATATATACACTTTCAAAGTATTAAGTTCCTATCCTTTTAGTTTCTTTGTTTATTCACTTGAAAAATAGTATCTTTTGTTTTCAAAGTCTTTATATTTGTAGTTGCTATGTTTTGCATGTGGTTTTCAAGTACATTTATTGTTTCCATTTTATAAAATATGTACAGTATTGGAAATGGTTTTGAGCCAATGCTTACTTTGTGTTTTCTGAATGTTTTCTTTTTCTGGACATTTTTTTGATAGAATGTAAAGCAATAGGATATCACATTGCAGTTAAATTGGTGGAGCACACTTATGAATTGAACAATATTTCAAAATGCATACTGAATGCGTGTCAATGTCTTTATGTTAATTCTGTTTTCAAATGAGATTTGAATGGTAGTAGACTTCTTTTTATTTGAGGTATCAGCTGTAGGCACTATGAACATGACAGACAAAGAAAGCGGACAAAATATACAGTTCCTCAGGTAGACAAAGGAACATCCCTTCACTGCTATTATGTAAAAATGTGTAGAACAGGTGAATATGCATGTGACACCTGTTCTGCATATTTTTTACATAATAGCGGTGAAGGGATGTTCCTTTGTCTATCTGAGGAACTGTATATTTTGTCCGCTTTTTTTGTCAGTCATGTTCATAGTGAGGTTTTCAGTGGAACACACACATTGTGAGTGGTGGGTGGGGTTCATGTATATTGCACGCCTGGACCCTATTCATTAAACTTGCTATCTGGGCTCCGTAATACAAAGCTTAGCAAATTGATCAACAATAGATTTCTGCCATTGATTGCATTGATCACTGTTACGTTACAGTAACTGTTATAAGCTACTGAACTCATTGCATTTGATTGGCTGTGAGCAAATGTGTTAAAGAAAAATATGACAATTGTCATTGTAATGAAAGATATGAATAGATAATACCTATTATAGCCCTTTAAATTACAAACCGGGTATCATATCATAGACCGGTAGTGTATATGTAGGAGTTGTATACCTATGCTTATAAACCTCATGGCTACTACATTGCAGATATTTGTGACAGTATAAATCTGCCGAACAATTAAAACATAAGAACAACACTTCATGCAAGAGTGATTGTACAAGATGGATTCTATGTGATGCATCCAAATGGAGTTCAAAAAGAGAATATTGTTTTAATTACCTCTGATCATAGCAGACAAAGGCACAAGCCACATTTGGCGGTGTTAAGTCTTAAAGCAGGGAATATATGTGTGTATCTATGTACATAATTAGTTAGTTAAAGGGCAAGTCCATCCCGGTATTAAGCTGATGTTGATAGAAGCAGAAAATGAGAGAAACAAATCGGTGAAATTTTGAGCCAAAAATGATTAATAATAATGAGTTGTTGAAGGTTTAATCAATCAAACACAAATTGGCAACTCTGACTGTGACGCATATTACGAGGTCCCCTCCCAATTTTCCTGTACTAAAAAAACTTCAGAAATTTTCCCTTTTGACATTTACCCTAAAAATGATTATTGCAAATAGGTTTTTATAAAGCCCATGCAAGAAACTAATCTATTTCACTAGTTTGTTTCTCTCATTTGTTTTGCTTTTATTAAAACCAACTTATTATCTGGCTCGGGACTTCCCCTTTTAAAAAATGTAGTTAGTTCAGTACTGTGTTATTTCTGTACAGTTGACACTATAAATGTGTTTGATAGGAGCAAAGGCAACCAAAATAGTGCATAATATATTTTATTTGATCATTACAGGTAAATGTATTGGGGGCTAGCAAGCCTGTTGGTTTGTGTAGGGCAATGTATTATGAAATTAAAATGAAGAGATTTGTTATCAAAGGGTAAGTGACAATATTTGCTTCAAGATGGACACTGAAATACTATCAGTCTGTTTTATTTCTTTTAAACATGTGTTTAGTTTTATTGTGATTGAAAGTCATGCAGGAGATGCCAGTTATGAAGGATTCAGAAATACTAGAGATAACTCTGCATAAGTTGAAACTGCTAAGACCCCCTCAAATAGTTTGAAGAGTGCAAGCTTTGAGTTGGGAATTATAAGTAATAGATATTATGTATACCGTAGTTTGGTAACCAAAATAGATTCTACTTATGAAAACTTTGATAGGAAAAATTCAACTTGTGCGAGTTATGCAGAGTTATAAACTGTATGTAAACTGAAATTCAAATTTCATCGAAAAAGGCATATATCTTTAAAATGTGTTGAAAACAAAGATATAAAGACGTAGGGAAATTACGCATGTAGTGTCAAAAGGCACATTTGAGACGACCATGAAATTCATGTATGGTAGACTGCCTCAAAGGAAAGCTTGCCTAGCCCTATACATGATAAGCTAGAGTCACTATTTTTCGGGGGCGAGCTGTGCACAATGATTGTCCCTTTATGGACTCGCTGAATTGTGTTTTATAGGGCAGAACTGTGGATATTGCACTTGATGTGTGTTTAATTTTGCCACTGCATTTTTGTTGTTGGTATTTTTAAAAGACTATATTGCCTCATACTGTATGAAATGGGCACTGGCAGTGAGAAATCCAATTTGGGAGAAAGTTGTTGAACCAAAGTGTTTGTCATGACAAAATCATGCAGCTTTGTAAGCTGCTACTGTGAAAAAAAGTAACACTTGATATTCCATGCTTTCAGTTTATGTAGATGTTGAACCAAACAGCATCTGGATCAGTTACATTTTGAAACACTCTGCAACTCCCATGAAATTAACTGATTGAATGCGTATCCATATATACACTTTATAAAATTGTGAATATATAGCCATTTTGCATAAATATGTTTTATAGTTTGTGAATTCATTTTCTGAATGTGTGATTATATACTGAAGAAAATTTGAACCATTTCAAGTGAAAGCGCTCAGTTGTATTTTTTGAGTGATGCCAAAATTTACTCCTCATTGCAGCATTGTGGTGAAAAAAACAACAATAATAATTGAATTTAATTGCAGCAAATGTTCACTTAGCAATGTACTGGTTATATGCTGTGAGATTTGTCAACTTAACATGTACCTGCTAATGAATTAAACAACACTGGTATTGGAAAGAAAAACAAATCTACCTAATGTTTCATGCATTCGGATATCTTACAATTTACACAACAATGTTCTTTTTTGTTTCATATGAACACATGTTTGATGAAAAGAGGAATATTGTTAGCACAAAGTTGTGGGGAACATGACAAATTTTTTAATACAACTCTGTGGTAATTTTGGTGTGTACATGTACTCATATTGGTTTTTACATGTTTTGGAAGATACAAAGATCAAGCTGAAGGTGAAAGGGTAAGTGAAGCTCTGGGATGAGAAGTAAGTAGAGAAGATGAACGAAAAAGTATCAAAGAGACAATTGAGAAGAAGATGGAAAATGAGGACGAAAGAGAATGTGGAGATATTAAAGAAAGCTGATGTGAAGTAATAAAGAAGGTAGAGTGGTAAAAGGAGGATAAAGAGGGACAGGGAGCAGTTAGAATGGAAAGAAAAATTGAGGAAAGTCCTGAAGAAGAATAAGAGAAAAACAGCATATGGGGAAGGAAGAAAATGAAACAGGATTTGGAAAAGGAAAAAAAAATCCCAAAACCAGAAGACAAAGCACAGAACTTGAAAGGAAAGATCAGAGAAAATCAATATCGGTAGGTGAAAAGAATTAGGAGAACCGGTCCCCGCAAAACAAAGGTTTGTGATCGATTGCGAATTAAAAATGATGATTCTGCTTGGTTAATAGTGGTCAGCCTTTTGAACAAGATGTGCATACAACGATCATTTTTCAATTGATTGAAAACTTTTTGTGTTTCGTGCCCTAGAAGTGACAAAGGATAAAAAACACAAATTTAAGACAGAAGGGAGTGTTAAAAGCTTTCTTAACAAAATGAATATGTGCAAGAGGCAGCCTACCGAGGTAAAAATAACCATGGCAGTACACAACATGGCCCTTCTGAGTACTAGTTTTCAGGCACAAACCTTGTTAGTTGCTTTGTTTAACAGTGTATGCACTGTGAGACTATGTTTTGTAGGGTTGTTGTTATATGTGTCTGAAAGATTTATTGTTCCGGGGTTGACATTTTATTATCTTCTGCAGCACACTCATTTTTCACAATAAAATAAAAGATCTTACAAATTCTGTGACTTTTAGAACTTTATTTCCTAACACACCATGCAGCCCATTTATTACAAAGAAAAGTTTTGTAGAAAAATACATGATAATCAAATACATATACTGAATATCATATACAAAATCATACAGACAAATTGTCAATATGAAAAAATATAGAATATAGTGATAGTACTTTTCCGTTTGATCAATAGATAAGAATTGTACAAATATCAAATACAAGATGACAAAATATCTAGACGAAAGCTAATTTACAATATCTTTAAAAAAGTTTAGAGAGAATGATATCCATGATTGTATATTTCATAAAATCAATATAAAGTATATACTATCATTTCATTAATATTCAAATAGTAAAAGCAGTGTATAACACTAATCAAGCAATTTCACCAATGATTCATACCGTAATGTATAAATTTGTTCTAAATTAATAGCAAAGTCCTTTTCACACATGTATTACAGTCAATGTGATTGCAATTCAAGCACTGTAAAATGCACACTTTGTTGCAGGATACCATAATAAACGTAACAAAAATCTACAGCAAAATTTTTTTGAATCTGTCAAAAATGTATGATTCCCGATGATATCACAGCTATACTTTTGCAGGCAATCACATTGACTATAAATTACTACAATCATGGATGGTTTAGCGACCAAAATTGTGTTTTGTAGCAGTAGGCATGGCCCCCGTATTGAGCACATTATGGCTAATAATACACATACATGAATAAACATTACTGGTATTCATAGTGAAACTTTCAATTTCTGTGTTATTGTTTTTGTTTTTACCATCAATGAGTCTCCATCTTTCAGCCAGTGTGAAGGAAGATTAGTTTTACCATCAAATGCAATCGCAGTGACTTCAATGTACGTACGAGAATGGGGTTAAAAACAAGGTATAGGCTATATAAGTACAATTAATTCACTCTTTTTTTGGTTTAAGAATAATGTTTCAAAATACTAGTATACCACAAGAATATAAAGAAAAATAAACAACGTCAAAGCCATAGGAATATAATTCATTATTTGTATACAACTCTTTTTGTGACCATTTCCTATTCCTTTCATGTATCCCCAGTTACATGTCCTATCATTTCTGTTACATCCTTGTGTTACCTTTCTATTGTCAACAATAACACTTCTATGTTTCACTAATAATGATGAGCAGAAAATGCAAAGTCATTGTAATAGCTACGAATGCTTTATTAACTAAACTGCAATATAATGTACTCCATTTTCCTTTCTTTAACATGCCATTAAGTACATGACGATTGAGAGGGGGATAGAACCTTTGTCTTCTCCTATTCCTTACCGTAATTCCCTTTCCACTCCTGTAATGTATCCTTATGACTACTGTTTTGTGCACATTTTCTACGTTCTACAAGAAAATACCGCAGCAAATTTGACTAAAGTATATGGAATGCAGCGTCAAGAAAGATTTAAAAAAATTCAGCATCACACAACGATACCAGTTAGTCTCTTTTATTGTAAAAGATCATATTAGCCTCTTTTGTTGTATAAGACTATATTAGCCCCTTCACTTTACCCTTTCTTTCCGAATCTTGAGTGTAGGACCATTGATCTACAATGGAATAGCCCAAAATGTGGTTGTCCTGCTCCAGTTGGATGTACCAAGTTTACTTGGCGTAGGGGTTAGGGTATGCACTGCCACCAGTAGGATAAGCTGTTGAAAGATAATTGTATCAAAGAAAGAAAACATAGAGTTAATTGTTTGCAATTTGATTGAGAATTGAATACAGACTTGAAATTACAAATATCACAATGCATGAAATCTCCAGTAATTTTGGCAACAGCGTTAAGACATAGTCATGTCTAGGAACTACAAGTGTAGGAAATCTACAGTTTAGAAACATGTTCTCAATTATTTCCCTGTATTTTGCATACACCAGACTTGGTAAATTTACCATGGAAATACTCATTAATGTACGGTCTCCAAATTTCACACACAGCAGCAGCAAAACTTGTGTCCCACCTATTTCCTGTAAGACACTTTGAAAGTTTTCTGTCTCTTTCGGGTTCAGAATATGTGATGATTTACGGGTCATTTGTGAAATTTAAAGTACACTTTCACCCACTCTGGGTGATTGATAACATCTGGGCCCAATTTCACAAAACCTTGTCATCGGTGACTGAAATCCTTGTTTTCTGATTGGTTATCAGTAGATGTGTCACTGATTTTTGTCATCTGTCATTGAAAAAAGGCTTTGTGAAACGGGTCCCCAGTATTGGGTAAATAGCCGAACGGTGTCAAATTTTTCATTAGAAACCATAATTACATGTGTTTAGAGGGTAAGTCCACTCCAAAAATAACTTACTTTCAATAGAAGCAGAAAAATCAATTTGTCTAGTGATTTTCAAAGTTTTTCATGTCATTAACAATTTATAACTTACTTATTAGTAATCCAATTTTGCTCAAACCTTTTTTCATTGGTTTGTTTGATTTTTCTGCTCCTATTGAAAGTAAGTTATTGTTGGAGTGGACTTGTACTTTCACAAAATAATCGAAAAGGTAAAGATTTGTCAAAAGCATGCATCATAGAGCGCTCGGACACTTGTCTCACCTGGAGGCGCTGCTCCTGGATACCCCTGAGTGGGTGGGTAGGCTCCAGGAGCTGGAGCTGGAGGATAACCACCTTGAGCAGGAGCTGGGTAGCCATATGCTGGTGCCGCTGGGTAGCCTAGAGAGCAGAGATGTTCAAAGAAAAAAAGCAACATCAGAAAATAATTTCTGTTTTTTTTTTACTTAATCTTTGTCATTATGATCTCGTTGCTTTAATTATTACATGTGATTACCTATTTTTGTTTCCTGTAATTTTGCTGTGTACAGCATAACTGATCATTCTAAAGTGTCTCCTTAGATCAAGATTAATGTATCTTGATCTTTGGAGTACTTGCTACAACCGGCCGTGTCAGACACTTTGCCCCGGGGTGCGAGATAGGACTCTTGTAGCATGCCCCCACTTTACACAATTATACAATAACAATTAACATCACATGTAATCAAAAGAATGAAGCGAACAATATCACTCTCATGTTACGGGGAAAATATATTATATATATTATGTATCAATTATTGATTCGGTCGATCCAGGATCCAGTACAGGAGATTGATCTGCAGTGACCTCTAAGTAAGCTATAAATGGTAATGCAGCAGAATTAATGATAGTCTATCGTAGACCAATATATTTTGAGGAGGTATTAGCTAGGTAGACTAAAATATAAAAAAGATAAAGACGTATGACATAAAAAGAATATAATCGAAATGTCCGACTAAGTTCCGTGGCACAAACTCTGCATTATTGGACAAACCTAATAATTGGATAAACCTAACAATTATAAATTTATGATGTACAGTACATGTACCGGTATGATAAAACACCAATACCGATTCCCTATCAAAAAGGGGGGAGTTTAATACTAATAATATTGAATTCAAAATGTATCTTTCATTAAAATAATTAGATTGAGAAGTAAAAGGAAGGCCATTACGTTTTGAACCATGAGACACTGCAGCAATTTTCATTAAGCTGTGGAAAACTGATTGAAAATGGCAACCTTGAAACATCATAAAGACCACTACGGATATATAACAAGTGCCGTAATGTGGTTCAAGCATGTGTCAAATCCCCTATTCTGACATCAAAGGAGATGTCCTGAATTATTCGCAGCTGAAGACAGTGCCCCAAGGCCAAGGTAACCTGAGGCAAGTTTCCGTTTATCCTGGAGCTGGATCTTGAAGTAAGAACTACACGTACATGTACGTGACGTAGCAATCTATGCCTTTCAACACTCCACAACAAAACTTAGGAAACTCTCTAAACAAAATCAGGAAGGAGGAGTTCTTTGTTGCTTGTACAAAGAGGTTTTAAGTACAGTTAAAAGAGAGGAGCCTATGGTTCATGATATAAGTTTGAAGGCCCAAAATAAGGAATAATTCCTCCAAAATAAGATTGGTTGGGAGCTCTGCCGATCAAAAACCTCTGACATTTAAGATAAATCTGAAGCCAGAGCTCTAAAATAAACAGGAGTAACAGGTGTAATAGGTACCCTGAAGCATATTCTGACATTACAGTTTAAGGTATAGACCAGTTTTGGAAATGCCCCCCTCTCAAAATATGAAATGGAAATGAAATGTATCTGGCCTGGATAGTCCCATAAACATCTTTCTGTCCAGCGCTTGTAACTTTACCAAGACTGGGCCAAATTTTGATATAATTTTGATGATTCCAGAACCTTGCTGTACACACCAATACCTATATGCTAGATGATCAACTCCACAACTTTTCTTTTACAATGCAAACGCATGACCAGAATGCGTTTTAATGTCCCCACTCACCTGGAGCTGGAGCGGGAGCCCTAGGATAACCAGGAGCCTGAGCTGGTGGGTAGCCTGGTGCAGGGGCTGCTGGGTAGCCAGGAGCCGGAGCATATCCTGGGGCAGCAGATGGGTATCCTGGGTTGGTCGCTGGGGGTGGAGCATGGGTCCCTGTGGGGTAGTTGACAGGTGGAGCGGCAGGAGGCGCATGTTGCTAGAATGAAAGAAGGTGTACATTTTAACATCGTTAGAAGTGATATGACATTAGTTGCAAAAAAATCCTGTTTTAAAGGCCCACTGCACTACTTATAGCAACTTGCGCCCTCTATATAGCAAACGATGCCTAATGATTGACCATTGGTTCCCATGATCCTCTTTTTCTTATGTTAAAGGTAAAGACCAGTATTGGAAATGTCCCAATTTCAATAAATGAAATGGAACCTCTCATTACCAATCATGTGAAAGAATATGTTTTGACTAATACATGATGATAACAAATTTGCCGGGAAACTGTCTACTAATTGATATATTTGGTAAATTAGTATATCTACTTGACTGTGAGAGATATAGGGTATTCCCATATACGTCTTTCTGTGTATAGTGCTTGTAACTTTACGAAGAATGGGCCAAATTTCTTATCATTTTGATGATTGCAGTACACACCAATAATTATATCCTGGATAATCTTCCTTTTCTGATCGATTCCACAACGTTTCTTTCACAATGAAATCGCATGACCATAACTGGTCTTTACCTTTAAGTAAGAGCTGATTTGATGAAAAAAAACACCTGTCAGTGACCTTGCAGGGTGGTCTAATCCCTCCTGTTAACTAGTAAAGATGGGCTTTAAAGCTGGAAAAGACATCCATTATTGTCAAGTGCATGATCATCCGATCGTGATGTCAAAAGAATCAGCAAATTTACCTCTGCACCCACATTACTGTGCATGTACATATACTATCTCAGAAACCGTATAAGCACTGCTCTTTGTGCCTCCATGTGCCACCAGAAGTACATTGATGGGGAATTTCATAAGTGACATACTTTGATAATATTACTTGAACAATTGCATTTTGTTTCTAACTTGTGGTCTAGATAAATGAATAACATGTGACTTTGTTCGACCTATCACTTGATTAGGATTTAAAGCACCACTGTACTACTTGTAGCTACTTGCTCCCTCTATATAGAAACAATACCTAAGTGTTGACCATTGGACCCCCATGATCCTCTTTTTCTTTTTTTAATTGAGAGCTGAGTTGATGAGCTAGCCACCTGTCAGTGACCACGCTTGTGGTCTAATCCCTCCTGGCCAAACTAGTACAGATGGGCTTTAAGTATAATGATGATCAAACAGAAAAACTCTTACATGGATCACTGTCACATGAGGACCTCCGCCGAAGTGGGGGGTATGGTGAGGATGGCCATGATGATACGCTGCTGCATGATGGGCGTCGGCCCTGGCTCCGGCCACTGCTGCACGGTGATGAGCCTGGTTGGCTTTGTTCTTCAAAGAGAAATTTTTAACAAAATTAGTCCAGAAATTTCGTTTCAGTATCAATAAGTGCTGGGTAAAAGGTTAAAAAGTTTGAAAGACAACCAACGTTTTTGACTGTGAGCTAGTTCAAAGTTGTCAGGGTGTTATGTGATTTGTTAGACTATAAAACTATCTGAATGTTACTCACCAAATGGAAGTTTAATAGCATAGCAGCATCAAACTTCCAAGACAGAGATACACTAAAATAGATGATGCTCTTCAATTTAAAACTAAAGCCTGAAATCATAAATGGTTTGGATATAATTTTTGGACAGGACAGCGAAGCCAAAGTATACAATCCTACCTGAGTGGGTATTTCTTATTGACACGTGAGCAATTTCCCATTTCTCCACTCAACCCTCCCCCAACCCCCTTCAAAGCAGGTGTCGTATTGACCATTTTAGCCTGATGCTGGGTTTACACTTGGTCTAATGGTGAATTTAGCAGGGAAGTTAGGGTTATCCTTTTCCTACAGCATAGGGCCATGGGGTTGTAAAGAGTGAACTTTCTTACCTATAAATACTTGTACAGT
>BEXV01004884.1:3577-22324 GCA_003118195.1 Hemicentrotus pulcherrimus | reverse complement strand
AAAAAAGAGCTAAAAAGGAAATAACGAGCCTAATCTCAGCCTGGATTGAGCCCGGAATCCCATTCACGTCTTATCCCTGCATGAAAGCGCCAAGCAGTCATGCAAATACGAGTAAACTAATAGCTTTTCTGGCTTGCCAAGCTGTCTGTGTAATCTAGTATGCACGAAGTACCTCTGGAGGCACGTTCCTGTGCATTCCAACCCAGGCGTAGCCGTGAGAAGTTGCAACTGTGCACAACCGTGGCATAACTTTGAGATTGCATGTTTATTTTCGGCGTAACCGGATCTTTTATTGCTCACTTGCACTTCCCCTTTTGTCGGTTTGCGCAACAATCTAAGGTGACAAATGGATATGAATTAACTTTCAGTCGTCGAATCCCAGAGGAAATATTAAACTCCGCACTGCGAGCAGCCAGCGTCCCTAAAAAACGTATGTATGCAGAATATTGTGGCTTGAACCGAAAGGCAAATTAAGCACCATTCATGGAATTTTATGCGGCCAATTATAAACGGACCTGTCAAAAGATAACATCATCATCAATCAGTTTTATCCTTTTATTGATCTGGCCTTTCATTGATCTACAGGTGGATTTTTTTGTCACTGAAGTTGATTCAGAGGGCTTCCAATGTCAATGCCTGCCATCCGTCAAATCATATTAAATGACACCGATGATCATTATCTCTCAGTCTTGTCTTGCTCTTTTTCTCTCTCTCTCTCTCTCTCCCCCTCCCTTTATCTCAAATCAAATAAATGAAGGGGCAGTATAGAAGAACATTATCTGGACTTACATTTAATACACAATCTATCAATATTAATTCTCTATTTTAAAATCTCTCTCTCTCTCTCTGTCTGTCTCTCTCTACAAATGAAAAGCAAATCTCTCTCTATGAATGAAAAAAAAAATCAAATTATAATTTGTGAAAGATTGAAATTGGTACAGCTACCTTGATTTTCTATGTCTGAAAACTCTGAATGTCAATTCCTACCATCCATCAACATCTGATCACATTTTGTATATATATCTCTCCTGTCTCCGTATGAATGAAAAGAAAATCAAATCAAATTTGCAATAAAAATACAGGGGCAGTTCAGAAAGATGATCACTGAGCTTGAATTTCAATCATATAAGACGATGATCATTATCTGTCTCTCTCTCTCTCTCTCTTCCTCTCTCTCTCTCTCTCTCAAATATCTCTAGATATCTCCTCCCACATCTCTATAGAACTCAGAATATTAAACGAGCGAATGGATTGAGAAAAAATAAGTGTTTAAGAAACAGTTACAATTTTTGATATTCGAATAAATCCTACATACAGTATATGTAGAGCTAATCAAACATTTATCTATCCTTAGTCCTTGAGATATTTGTTATAGAGCATACCGATATTCTAAATAATGAAAAATGGCAACAACCTGTTTTCAACTCCAATGATTCAATTATGGCTCCCTATGAAGTGGGTAGGGGAATTAGGAGCAATATAACACCAAATGATTTGTACTCCCGATTCACGCTTGCATTCAAAATGCTCTAATATAGTGGAAATTAATTCATATCCAGTATTGTCATTCAAATCAGAGTGTATGGAGGTAGAAATAGACAGGCTTTCAAAAGAGCACAATGCAGGTTTCACTCATAATATACAAAGAGGGCTTATTGGAGCTTAAAATTATACCCTTATACAAAAAATATACAGCAATCATTCAACCATTCCCTTTAAAATTAGGACAGTCTGCACATAGATCAAATTGCATTCCTTGCTGTTCGAACAATTATTTTCCATCACCCTTATGCGCATCCATGAATAAGCCAGGGTCTCGGTGGGGCACGCAGACGTGTCGCGGTACCGTGGTGAAACCTCACGCAACATCTGCACCGTTTATTTCCCTTCACCTCTCTGGCGTAAAAATGAAATTTAGTCAATAATGCATGGAGCGTCTTGGATTAAAGGTGACACTCAGCTTTAAGTCAAAGGTGGCTGAAGGGTGGCTGAAGGGTGGCTGAAGGGTGGCTGAAAGGTAGCTAAAAGGTGGCAAAAATGTGGTGTGGCTAACACGTGGTATACAAGCTAGATGTCAGCATGTACACAAAGGTCTTTTGATCTTCATGACTTGTAAAGTTGTAAATCGTTTGGAATTTGAACAAAATGCTACGTCAATACAGCCTTTAGCAAAACATGAAAAGCAGGTGGTTGGCGCTTTTTATATCAGAAAAATGTGGAGGAATCTTTGAAATAGGAGAATAGATTCACTTGTACTTTTGTCCATTACTGTTCAAAATCTCTGGTGAATAATTTCTTTGTTTCTTCATTAAAATTTCTAAAATATAAAGTACTGGTAAACTGTTTAAAGGAAATTACCTTTCATACAATAAAACAATGATGTGACTTAAGGTAATCAAAATCACTGGAAATGTATTAACAATTTATAGATTACAATCCATATAAACTAAATAAGGAGAACTTAGAAAAAGTAATTGATAAAATCAAATCTCCTTTGAAATGATATAATTATTATCAATATTATCAAAAAGTGATTTGAATACTACAATTCATAAGGGCAGAGAGTGGTTCAAATTAAAATGTTCTAGAATAGCTTGTAATACAATCTCAGAACAAGAAATAAAATCATATTTAATTCATACTTTTTCTTGTAAATGTGAAAAAAAAAGAATATTAAGTCAGAATTGTCATACGTTTTTTCTGCAAAGCATTTACAAGCCAATTGGGAAATTGGAATATTCTAGATCACATTAAACCTCATATCAAAACAAGCTCTTCCATGCAAATATTTTGAATATGAACTACGTTGTAGAGTATGCATTCTTATTTCACAAGAGTAACATTTGCAGTTATGGAATATGAAATTGAAAAAAATGTGCCAAAGAAATCAAGAAATATTATGAGTTGACACAATATGAAATATTTAAATTATATCAGATTTAAGTAGGTCCTATTTGTTGCACTTGACTTGACTGGTATCCAGCCATAGCACAATTTGTTTTCTTTTATCTTAAAATTTACTTCAAATTAGCATTTTTGACATATTTATTTTGCAATCTTTTTTCATTGCACTGGATGTACAGAAAAAGGCTAGCTTTTCCTTACTGCAAATCTCTCTATATCTTGGGTACATAAATGCACTGTGAATTGCAGCAGGATTGGAAAGGCTAAAATAAAGACTCTCTTAAGGCGAGGGATTTGGCAATAAACTGATGGCAAATATCACCCTTCCGTATAGATCTATCTATCGTTATGGATCAGCAGAACATTTCAAGAGCACTCCACCTTTAATGAAGCATGCGAGCGGGCCAATATCTCTTGATGGCGCAATCAGAAGAATTTGTCTTCGGCACGACATCCGGGGAGAGGGCAGGTGTGTCGACAGTGAGCGGGGCACCGAGAAATAGCGTGCATTTGAAGGACAGGAAAGGGTGTTCGGGGGTAAATTTACCCCTCCTGATAGATATCCTACCAAGTAAAATATCAGTTGTATTCCAAATTAGGGAATAATGTTTTATTTGATGATGGTATAGGCAGGCCTGCACATTCTTTAAATTAAACAAAAAACAAAGAAACTTATGTATTGTCTGATGGTAAAACAGTGACATTCAGCATTTGTTTGAGGGTGCATGTACCCCTAGCTTTTCTGAACTGCTTGCATTAGCATACATATGCTCTTGTGTATAGTGCGCCTATCTTGACTCAGACTGGATACCCCCCTGGTACTTGGAGAAGAGACCAGAGTTTGTTTTGGGCATTGGTGGTATATTATAAAGAGTGAAAGAGCATGCAGGCACATACTCTGCTCTGTATTTCTTTCTCAGCTGGTATGGGTTTTAAGGGAAAGGTGTACATGTACATGTATATATACTGAGCTATATAGCATTAATAGGGTTCGGGAGTTCGGAAGGTTCAAAATAGAGTATACTTGATGGGTCTTGGCACATTTTCAGGTGATTATTATTATTTTTTTTTTTGGGGGGGGTACTTTTTTCATCTCATCTTTTTGGTAAAACTAAATTTCAAATTATCATAGACGCGAGGTGATAGGGCACTATTTGCTGTAAAAGAGTCCTGAGATGAGAGTTCTTTCTGCCAATTTTTGTACCTTCTGTTGTTTCTGCCTTTTTATTGCATGCATAGGGCTTGGGCCATGTACCTACTAGCATTTTCTTGCTTCTCTTAAAAAGTCAGTTCTTGGTAAACTGTAAATGTTAAATAAGCCTATACATGTACATAAACAGGTGAATTAAAATTTTCATCTGCTGCAACTAAACCAGAAAAGCATTCCCACATAATAAGATGTATATTTAATTACTTTATTCAAACAAATTACGAGCAAATTAAAATACCTTTTTGGCTTTCAGGAGACAAAACATATTGGAGAGGAAAGATATTACAGTTTGTCCTCAGAGATGATGGAAAAACGACTACCATGATACACGAAAATGAATCATACTTCTTATTATACTTTTTTCGAATTTTATGTCTTCCTTGCATAGCAACATGAACAAGAAGACCTGCAGTGTAATGCCTATACATGATGAGATCTTGGGAGATATTCATGCACTATTGAACGATCGACTGGGGGAACGCTTCGGTCTCATCCATACATCGTCACTAATTGAGCGTAGTAACACAGGCGAGTCAATGAACTGTCTTTAAATAGCACGTTGATTGAACAACTGGGAAATGGAGAAAGGCTCGCCGCATGTCTTGGGTGGATTATTGATATAGTTCCCTAAGAGTCCTTGACCGACACTCTAGCTCGGAGAAGCGCGGGGCTGGGATGGAACATAAATTATGACACCGATATCTCCATGTAAAAAAAGGGAGCATCGTTTAATCAATATTGCGATGAGCTAGGAGCTAGCACAGGCAGTTATAATGGAAGCATAGGGGATGGGGGATCTAAAAAAATTAGGACTGGGCTCTGAGGAACATGTCATTTGGGTTTTTTGCATTTATAAAGCAGAGAGATAGATTAACCTACTTTTCGGCCAACTCCCGAGCTCTCAGTAGGCATGTCTGCACTATCTCGAGATTGCCAAATATCCAGCTATTTTGAAATATCCCGATCAAAAGCTATCCAGCTATTTGCGTCTTCACTAGACCGAAGTTGCAAATTAGCTGGATAGTGGGTCGGGATAATATCCCAAGATATCTTGGTCTAGTTTGCGGTTTTCCGTGTTTACTCTATGTCAGTGGTTGTACTAGCGTGCTGAGCGGTACAGATCGCATGTGCGAGCTGGAAATCGTTGTGCATGATGGGATCGGGATATTTGACTCTGTACTTCGGTCTAATGAGGACGGTCGCAAACTATCCCGCTAGTTCGGAAATAGTGGGATATTTTGCAAACTAGACCGAGATATCTTGGGGTATTATCCCGAACAACTATCCAGCTAATTTGCTACTTCAGTCTAATGAAGACGCAAATAGCTGGATAGTTTTCGATCGGGATAGTTCAAATAGCTGGATATTTGGCAATCTTGAGATAGTGAAGACGGGCCTAAAGGAACTCTGAAGTTGACATCTTTAAGTACCTAATGCTTTTCGATTCTTGTCAAACACTGATGACCTTCCCACATCAGTCTGTTCACAAAGTGTGAATTAACAAAAATAATTCATTGCAAAATCTATTCTTGTAAAAAGTTGCATTGGAATTCAAGAAAATGATAAAATGGTCTGCTAAAAGCCATATTAAGTATATGTTAAAATAAATGACTGACAAGTAATATGCTTGTGGCCCAAACAGACAACATTTTACTAATAAAACATACACACACACACATACACACACAATAAAACCAAAACTTCTCTGTTTTTAGATTATTTCAATGTAGTTCTTCATCTCCTTTGTCTTTCTTAGGAGAAGAAAACAAAACTTTTTCACAATTTCAACATTCACGTCCTGTAAAAGAGACTTCTATGCCTCACATGCAAGAAGCCTCTATGTGTACATTCAAAGCAGAAACAATAGATAATTAGCAATGCTTTTAGAAAAATAGAAATGTTTTGATAGTGTCAATAAATAATACATAAACCTTTGTATCAAAATTAGAATATTGTGGAGGTGTCTTGGTATATATTGGTTCATTCAAAACTCTCAATCCAAAGGTTTGGGAGTGGAGAATGTGCATACATTGTGTGCGGGGCAAGCAAGAAGCCTAAATCCAGAGGACCATCGGGTAGTACATGTAATAAAATACACTTACTGTATACATGTACATGTATGTATCTCAACTATCTCTAAAGCGCTTAATATACTGTAGACACGGTCGATGTAAAGCGCCATGCAGAACATTATTATTTTGCCTCCAGGTTGAGATGCTAATAAAACCAAATCATAACATGAATAAAATCAAAACATCCTTGGGTTCTCCTCTGCAACTGATATTATTGACATTACATTGTATACATGGGCGCTATGCATGGAAAAACACAAGACGGTGAACTTGATACATGGAAAAAATTTTCACATAACATGTCGGTCTAGATATCACCCAAATCAAGAATTGGAACAATAATAAACAACAGAAACTCTCAAAAGTACATGACATTTTATAAGGCACCTTCACACATGACCTTCAATGTCTAATGTGTCATATAATTCTAAAGAGAAATGCTCTGCAATGATCGACCCATTTACAAACCCAATTTCCCTACTAGTTTTGGAGTAACTCAACTCAATTTTCTTCTCTCGTAGAAAGTGATAATTTGAAACCCCATCAATGACTTACCGCATTGAAATAGGATAGCCATGCGTGCGTCCGATGCTGTTGTAGGTATAGCGTGCCGTATCCATGCTGAGTGATAGATGTTCTCCGATTCCGTAAATGTTCACTTTCAAGAAGTTCTTTATCGCGATGGCAAAGTCATGGCTGAATGTTGACTGGTGTAGATTTTGTATTTTCACCCGACGACGGGATGCTTTAGGAGTGGGAGTTCAGAGTCTGTTCCTCAAATAAAACTCAAAAGTGTTGTCAAATTTTCCTTGATGCTGACTAGTCTTCATTTAATGATATTGATCCTTTGGTAATTTTGTTTTGTCTCTCTGATCCTTTGGTTTCAAGCCCTAGATAAAAAATCACAATTGCTGTAAAAAAAAATATTCCTCATCTACAGCAGTGAATTATGAACCAGAATAACACAATAAAAGGGAGCCACTCCTGCCATTCAATCCAAAACGTAAGGCACTCCGAAGTGGTAAAAGCACCAACCACAATTACCTCATCTCCAGTTATGCAAATTCAGTGACGCATTCCCAATTTACGATTACACAATTGATACAAATTAGACGCTCAGTCAATACGTCTCACTTCCATACCACATTCAAAGTTGTTTTTAAAAAAACAAATCCCTTGTCAGATGTACATTGAACACTACACATGTACCAGTACATGTGTGCGTATAAACATCACAGACTTCTTCTTGGTACTGATGACGAAATTCCTACCACCGGTTCTCCTTTGTGGTATTGCTAGTGTAATCCAATGGCTGAAATATTGAATCTGACATCGAAAAGTCAGAAACACCATGTGGTCAGCTCCGCATATCCTTAGGCCACAACCATCCAATGAAAAGAAATCACACTGCTAAGCAGGACTATACCACAAAACCGGAAAAAACTTCCTTTGCCAAAACTATATCGTTAGCAAGTTTGACACATTATTGCTCAAAAATGAATAAAGAGGAAGTCAAGAGAGAATCTGGGTGCTAATGTCAGATTTAGGGGGCACTATACCAGCATGTGCCCCTTTCATAACCTACACTGTTAACAAACAAAAAAACAAACTAAAAAAATGTGACCCTCTTTCCAAATACATGACCCAAATTACCCGACAAATAACCATTGTTCCCCACTTTTCTTTTATTTTCTTTTTCTTCAGATATTATTCCTGAAAAGTAGGCCAACCCTTCCCTGTTTCAGAAATCCTGAATCTGCCCCTGCTGAGGGCACCTTGCTTTTTCAATTGTATTCTCTAATAGAAAAGATTTCTTTGTTTATGATTTCATCAAAAGGAAGCCATAAATTTTGAAATACATTCAATAGAATTATTGATCATGACAGGCCTCTGAATTTCGTGAAAGAAAACCAAGACGATGATATCTGCAGAAAAATCACAGAAAGTATAACAAAAGGAAAATTTGACTTCCATTTTTGAACAATTACAAAGCAATCACCCAAGACATTAAACAAAAATCATATAAGGAAGACTTTGGACCTGAAGGAGATAGAAATCAATGTTCCGTTACAGCCTAAGGCATTGAATTCCCATTTTCTCTTTTGATTAAATGTTTTCAGTCAAAATGCAAAGGGGGAAGGATGGATGTTATAATAGAAACTTGTGTTGACATTAATTGCAAGGAAAGATCTTTTGATTAATATTTTCAATGGAATTGATTACTGTGAACTCAATAAAAACCTGTGAAGCTTCACATAAATCATCACTATCAGACAATATTGTATTTTCAGAGCCAGAAGGGTTGCTACATGTAACTCTAATACTTGAACACAGACCTAATGCCATTCTGGCCCCACAAAAAGACAATAAAAGGCTAGTGATCATCAAATGAAACCAGTTACAAGATAGTCAAAATAGCAAGCTTTTTAATAATGCCTTTACCTCTAGAAGAACAGCTCAACAAATTAGCATCTTCAAAAAGAGCCAACAGACCTGCAAATGAAGTTCTCAAGACAGAATATAAAATGATCAGCAAGAAATTTGATTTCTCTTCTCCTCAACATGTAGGTCATTGAACCATGCACTCTTCCACACAATACAAATAATGCACAAAGCATTTTACAATATACATTTAAGCAAATAAGAGGCCAACTTACAATATTCTCACGCATGATTGTTTACTCAACAATTCAAATCAATAATATGTCTCCTCCCTTCCAACCTTCCAAATTGGTGACAATCAATATTTTGATAGGGTATCACTTCCACTTGTGATGGTATGACAAAGACCTGTCAACTGGACAGTAACCTTTACAAGATCCTCTCAGTACCAAATAATCCTTTAATTGTAAGGTTTGCTTGTTATAATCACCTGATGAATTGGAACAAATCAAGAGAGCGGAAACACTGAGATGTAGAAGCGGAAACACTGAGATAGCTCTAAAAAAATGCCTAAATCAATGGTTATAAGTTTGTGCAGGTTTCTGGAGGTATCACAAAGAATACCCAATGGGGAAAATGACCTTATCAGAGCAATGTTGCTTGCTTGAAATCATATGATAGATCAGAAAAAAATCATATGATAGATCAGAACAAATCAAATTGAACACCAAAAGATTTTTAAACATTTTTCAAAGTCTGCAGTTGTAGGGATGTCAAATGCTTCTGCCAGTATTACAAAGAAAGTATGAGAGGACAATTACCTTTACTAGGATGTTGTTAGTACCATGAATTGTCCTCCGGTCAAAAGATTAGCTTGAATCACCTGATGAATGGGAACAAATCAAGATTAAGACAGAAATGGAAACACTAAGAAAACTCCAAAGATCTGCCAAAATCTGCAGTTTTTCCAAATCTGCTGCAGTTGTAGGGACTTCACAGGTTTAATACTGACAGTATTGCAAAGAATGACTGAGAGGGCAATGACCTTTACCAGAATATTGTTATAACCATCCTTCCATCACAAGATTTGCTTTGTAAAATTACCTGATGAGTCAGAACAAATCAAGATGAAACCAGGGTGGAAATATTGAGCTGGTTCTGAAGATTTGCGAAAAATCTACAGTTGTAGTTCTTCTTGTTGGGATATTTCACAGGCTCCTGACATTGCAGAGAACACCTTTAGTAAAGGCTCTAGCAGAATAATGTTTGTAAACTGTAATGTCCTCTAACCAGGGATATGAGAGTTAAACTAACATACCCTGCTCTAACCATATACGTTTGTGAAAACCAACTACCTGATCCGATCCAGTTCTATAGATTTGCCAGAATCTGCATCATCACAAGCTCTTGCCAGTATGACAGAGATTATCTGACACTCACCTTCAGCAGAATGTTGTTGCTACCACATCAAAATATCTCCTTGGATCAAAACAAAGAAGTGGAAACACTAGAGAAAGTTTTAAAGATTTGCTAAATGTAAAGTTGTATGTGTAGGTATCTTGCAGGTCCTTGGTCAGAGTACCAGTACATTGCAAATGCTTGCCAACAGGGCAATAACCTTTTCAAGAACCCTTTGAAGAACATTCTACACAAATCCCTGTTATGTTAAATCGCCAAATAAATCAGAACAAAACGCAAGGTGAAAATGGAGTGGAGACACAGAATCATTTCTAAAAAATTCCCATAATCTTCTGCTAAAAGGTTGCTGTTACTGTACACATACATGTACATGACAAAGACTTACTTAATATCAAACAGGCGATGCCAATAACCTTTCCAAGAACATTTTCAAGACCGATTCAAGGTGAAAAGGAGGCCGAGATGCGAAAACATTATCTATAACATCTGCAGGTGTTCATATTTGCAAATCCTGGTCACTGCAGTAGCAAAACATCACAAAGGCTTATATTGTCAAACAGGGCAATAACCTTCTCAAGAACCTTCTAAGAAGATCCCCTAAAATTCCTTGGTTTGTTGAAATCACCTCAGTAAATCAGAACCAAAAATTCAAGGTAAACAGACATAAAGACACAAAAACAGTTCTAGAGCTTTGTAAAAGTCTCCAGCAGTAAATATTTCTACAGGTCTACACCACTGCCATGTTCATCACCTCCTGACAGGAATAAAGCTGTAGTGTCAGTGACAGATCTATTTGACAAATGTAGAAACACCCTCTGTATTACAGGGTTATAGGCCTATATCTTTCTGCAGTAAAATAGATAGGCCAATGTGTTCTCACTGAGGCTCAAACAACGTTTACAACAGTGTTGCAACTGTGTTCACATGGTAATAGATGAATAATAGACTCCACTACAAATACAAATTATAGCATAGCATACTGGTAGGTTTCACAGAATTACTTGCAGTATTGGGGGAGAGATATTTGTCTCCATAGTTTTATTTCAGATGGGAGCCTGAAAAGTGAATAGTAGTCTGGCTTGCTCTTTTAAAACACTAGTAGGCCTACAGCACCATAATAATTTTGATTTACCCAAACAATACATAAAGCTGAAATCATACATTTCAATTTGTTTTGAATAACACTTTCTCTTTAAAAAAAAATATAGTTAAAATTAATGTAGACCTATTTATATCAAAATGTAACATGGTTTGGGGGAAGGAAACACATAAGCCAGATTTGGGGGTACACTGTAGATGTGATTTCAAACAGCAGATTCTGTATGCACTTTGGAACACTATTCAGAATGCTGTTTTTGATGCACCTGAACACCATCACAGCCTTGAGGTGAGTCCTAGATCAACAATCAAACGCAGATAACTGTTTTTCAGTTAAGCCGATAATGGCATGGTATAGTGGGTTCAGTACACATGTATAGATTAATGTTATCTCTGAGATTTGGATAAGAAACACATGGGAGAGATAAAACAACCAGTCTGTGCCAGATACACTACATACATGTACATTTGGGTTTATGTCAGATTCTGACCGACCAATCAATTTAGCACCTGTAAAAATTGAATTATCAGGCGTTGAATGAAAAGAAAATTGAATTCATCATCACATGAGAATGTAGGTCATTTTGTCCCTATTTTCACGAAGTGACGGTAGTGAGGAAAATTGTCACGCAAACTGTATGCGATTTTATTTCACTACCGTCACTTCGTGAAAACAGCGACGATTTGGTACAAATTAGATTGACTAAATAGAGGGTAATATCCTTGTTTTGCCAAATATGGAATGGTATGTGGCTTCTTTCTTGATGATGTTTTAAAAAATCCCGAACCATTGGAATTTGTCAAATAAATTTGAACCCAATTTTGATCAGGGATACCATGGCAGGCACAAAATGTTATCTTTTTGTTGTACTATGGATGGACTCTCACTCTACCACAACAGGGTGGACAGCGCTAAATGTATGTATGCTCATGCATTGCTTTATTGCTGAGAAAGCAAAGTAGAGTGAGTGAGTGAGTGAATAGACCAGAGGGAGAGGATGAACCTTGAAGGGGAAAACGTGAAGGAGACCCAAAGGACTATGACTGACTGCTTTAAAAAGCTTCAACAACTCCACTCATGTCATCCCCAACAATGATATCTTCAGTGACAGGGTATAAATGATGATGGTATTGATTGAAAATGTCACACTATAGCATGAATACAATTAACTTCTACTTCTATTAGTTGGTTCTTGGGAGATCAGGATTTAGCATACATTGGAGAGTGTGGTTTTACCCCCTTTTTTGCAATCAAGTTTTTCACAATCAAATGTGAAAAAAACTTTCACAAACTATTTTTTGTAATACTTTAAATGCCCTTTTTGGAGTCGTTTACAGTTATGTTCATGTGCATGTTCACAGATGATTGGAATAAACTGCACAATGAGGATACCTGTCTCCGTTACTGTCAAAAAGAAAATATAGTTTTGAAGGGTATATTCTGTGATGGGCAGTTTCCGCTATCAGTCGTATTTAGTGTGAACAACACAGCCATCAAATTGTTGATAAACCATTGTTAGATGGCAGATGGATGCATACCACTACACGCCTGTAGCATTCCACAAATTGGCAACACTCAATCAACCCGCCTGATCTATCGACCCTGTCTGTCTGACTGTATTGGCTGGATGCAAGGAGATGATGAGATTAATTATCTTGGTATAATGGGCCACCATCTATCNGCAATCAAGTTTTTCACAATCAAATGTGAAAAAAACTTTCACAAACTATTTTTTGTAATACTTTAAATGCCCTTTTTGGAGTCGTTTACAGTTATGTTCATGTGCATGTTCACAGATGATTGGAATAAACTGCACAATGAGGATACCTGTCTCCGTTACTGTCAAAAAGAAAATATAGTTTTGAAGGGTATATTCTGTGATGGGCAGTTTCCGCTATCAGTCGTATTTAGTGTGAACAACACAGCCATCAAATTGTTGATAAACCATTGTTAGATGGCAGATGGATGCATACCACTACACGCCTGTAGCATTCCACAAATTGGCAACACTCAATCAACCCGCCTGATCTACCGACCCTGTCTGTCTGTATTGGCTGGATGCAAGGAGATGATGAGATTAATTATCTTGGTATAATGGGCCACCATCTATCTTTGCACTAAGAGCCTGTGGCCCTGTTCAGCCCACAGGGTAGTTACACAAAACCCTCATAAAGAAACATACAATGAAACGTCATATAAAGAAATGTAATATATAAAGAATCATCTTATACTAGGAGAAGGGGCATCCACATTGTACAGAAGTGTTGAATAAAGAAGTATATATTCAAAGAATAATCAAATAGGCAAAGAGCCGTATACACTTTACATAAGATTGGAATAAGTGTATAGTGTAGGCCTACTACTACTAGAAAAAAAACATCATATTTGAAAGGGGTGTAGGCTAAACGTTTACAGAAGTAATGAATAAAGAAACATGAACATTTATAGAAGTTTGAAGTATGAGGAGATCAGTTGACAAAAGTGTACAATTGTTCGCCTTAGATGGCTGTGTACGCTCATGATATGCCTCGCCAAGATTTATGATTTTTGTACGACACATGTACATGCAAGATGTTTACGTTTGAAGCGGACCCTGACTCTTTACTAAATTTCTGTTTGAAACGTTGTTAAAACAAAAACATGTGATTCATTCTATGATCTGTTATACAATGTCAAACTAGAAGGCAATTCAAGATTATACCAATTGTTTATGACTGTATACAAAAACTGTATACAATGTAGCTGCATGCGCATTTATGTAGGTGATAAATCAGGATTTTGTTCAAAACACCCATCTTGACATACATGTTTTGTAAATATGATGTTCAATCTAGAACCCAATTACTACATCCAGGATTATATCAATTGTCATTGTACGGCTATATGAAGAGAGTAAGGCTATCTGATGCAAAACGCTGAATCATTGCAGTGTGAACGATCAGGGGGTAAGATGCGATTCGACTACCACTTACAGATGATGGGAGCATCAGATGCATGTCAATCAACGGTACCGGATGATTTGGGGGAAAGTGCAGAAGTTTTCTCAGAAATTCACTTTCAGCATCTGCAGCTAATTTCCTCTTAATCCATTTGCTAAGTATTGGAACCAGATCGTTCCTGCATTAAACCTTTAGGAAATATGAAAATTTAGAAGTCAATGGATGAAAAGGTAATAACAGATTTTCTATTCCATTCTCAAACTTAACTTCCATATTATATGTGACAAAAGCACAAATGACAGTGATGGAGAAGGTGGGATTAAGAAACAAACTTATTGCACAACTTCTCTTGGATCCTTTCTGAGATTCAGAATAAACTTAATTCACAATATGGCATCCATGACAAGAACTTATACACCAGAGGAGGTAACCCTGATTGACAAAACAATACGAAGTAGATGCTTGAAAAACAACAAAGACAAAGGGGGTGGGTTCATCGAGCTGCGATCTTCCTTTTGGAGTGGACAGAAGCAGATAAATCCATATATTCCAGAATCAAGGCTCATGAAAACATCACTACAAGTATCCCGCATGTATGTAGTATCTACACAACACTAAGATGCTAAATCCACAGAAACCGTATTGTAATCCTTTTGGAGAAAGAAGAATGAATATGATCCAGACTCGATTATTCCGCCAATACTGTAGTCCCATACAATGAGTAAGCAGAAAGAGAAAGTGAAGGCTCCACCAATCCCATACGACATGTACCACACACCAGAGCTGTAATTTCTGCCAGTGGTAGCAGAGCGGGAGGAGAGCGCCTGGTATTGGTAACCAGCCAGGGTCTTTTGTGTAATGGAGCCTCTCAAGACCTGTATTGATGCCAACGATGATGCGAGGTAATACTCCACCCTGGTATAAGATATCTTCATCTCTAGAGGGAGGGGTGGAGGGGAGACTGGACCAATCGTGGATGAGAGGAACCGGCAGAAGGCCGTAGGTTACAGGACCGGAGGGGAAAGGAAGAAGAGAGCCTGCTCCCTGTTGTAGTCTTTGCCTAGATACCTTTTTGCTATTTTAGCCTCCCGCTGCTCATCAGTCTACCCACGCTAGACTCGGTGCAACAAGAGCTTTAGCTAGTCTATGCTGCCTGGACTGTTTCTGTGTCACGTACCCAATCAGCTGAGGATATAACACAATCCTGAACGCTAAAATGGAGACAGTCCATGCCTTTCATTTAAAATTGCTCGATCTGTGTGGGTCTGTGGGATGCGTACGTAAGGGAGGAGGGCACAGACGATTCAAAAATGAATTATATAAAAATGGACTGAATCTGGACTAGGGTTTAGCAAGAAAATGAAAAAACACAAACTGTATTCAGCTAGCTACAGTACATGGAGATGGATGGGGGGGGGGCTCATAAAACTGTAAATCTTTGATAGAGTCTTGTCATTCCTTTCAAAGATATGTTACTTTTAGAAATTTTTTTCAAAATATCCTACATTTGAAAACAGGCCCCAACTTTCTAACTTTTATGCAGGCAACTAATAGCTTGCAAAACAGAAGAATTGATAACTCTCACATGATGTTGTTTACACAAAACATACTAAAAAGTCATTGACTAACTGCTTTTCAAAATGAAAAGAGATCAAGATAACTTGCAGTTTTACAATGTATTTTAGCCAAAGATTTTCAACAAGTTGAATGAAATGATGGAAACTGATAATAAAAGGAAAGAATGAATAAAATCGGGTGAGAATAGCATGGGTGGTTAATATTTCAGAGGAAATACATGGATATAAGAAGAAAGGAGAATAGGAGTAAAAAATAAATATGGGTACAGTGTAGTACATGTAGGAGAAAGAGAGAAGAATAAATAATCAGGATGAGAAAGGAAAAATAAACAAAATTGTGCATTTAATCCTGGACAAATAGTATCCTGAATTTAACAACCCATACCTTACTTAGCCTTCAACCCTATAATATTTAAAGAAGTAGATTTATACACCCAGACTAAGCTGTCACCGAAGCAAATGCCTGACCAATCTCTGGTCTGAAATCCCAGACTACCATCAGGGTTCCAGGGGAGCTCAACCGTGGCTTGTGATTGGGCGAGAGTGCTAGCGGTCCAAACAGTTGGTATGCAAGAAATGTACACAAAGCACCTATATCTGGCACAGGAGGTTATTCCTATGGGGGATTCTACACTTGATGTTTTACATTTTTCATTTTCATACCTAAATAAATCAGTCTTGTTCACATTTGTCATATTTTCACAGTATTCATTCTGATAAATTATCAACGTATGTACACTAAATCCCATCTTTCCTGAATATGTAGGCACTTTATGATTATTTTCAGGCACTGAAGGTATCGGGGATTGTACACTTGAATGTTTTACACTTTCATTTCAAAAATAATTTGTTCACATTCCTCACATTCTTGCAATATTCACTCTGAAACTGTGTGTTATTAAAGGGACTCATTCCATATACTGCGTGTCCACACACAAAACAATTTATCGCGAAACTCTATAAAGAATCATCGTATAAAGAATCATCCTATAAATTTCAGAGTGTCCACACACAAGAAACGTCGTCTAACTAATCATCATTTAAATTCCAGATGTCCACCAACAGAAGAAAGTAATCCTGAAACTCTACAGCGAAATGTCCATGAAATAGAAGCGGAGATGACAGGTCAGGTCTCCTTTCGCGCGAGGTCACGTTAAGCCCCGCCCAGTTAGTTACACTAGTTAGACTAGTTCCGTCCACACACAACATTTTCGTGATTCTTTATCGAGTTTCAGTTCGAAACGATGCCCAAACATGCGTTTCGTTAGACTGTTTCGTTATACGACGTATCGTTAGTCAGCGTCCACACCTACATATTACATCGTAAAACTATTGAGAAACAGTATCGTTATCGCGAAACGGTATAACTAATCACAAAAAATGTTGTGTGTGGACAGGGGGTAAATCAATGCTAATGGTAGTGATACCTTTAAATATATACCGGTAATCAGTCTCATTTAAGATAAAGACCAGTTATGGTCATGCGATTGCATTGTGAAAGAAACGTTGTGGAATCGAACAGAATAGGTTGATCATCTAGCATATAAGTATTGGTGTGTACTGCAAGGTTCTGGAATCATCAAAATGATAAGAAATTTGGTCCAGTCTTCATAAAGTTACAAGCACTGTACACAGAAAGATATATATGGGACTATACGCACACGTGCATGACACGTGCGTTTATCTCTCACTGTCCAATAGATAAACTAATTTACCAAATATATCAATTAGTAGGCGGTTTATCATCATGAATTAGTCAAAACATATTCTTTCACATGATTAGTAAATAAGAGCTTCCATTTCATTTTTTGAAATTGGGGCGTTTCCAATACTGGTCTTTACCTTTAAGTTCATGTGAAAAAGATGTGGATATCATTGGTGATGCTAACTGATGTGTATGCAAATGAACCTTCGACAGCACTGATTTCCTTGTACCGAATACCTTTAAATTTGAAAAGAGGCCAGTGAATCAAATGAAAGATATCGTCTCATTTACTACATATGTACCGGTAATTTGCAGATCGTATTAAAGCCTACCAAACACAACACATACATGTACTTCAAAATGGGATGTTTTTTCTGAACTAAAACTGGAAAAACAATGTTCACTCCAGTTTCTTTCCAACTACCTAAAACTCAAATTTCTCTTTAATTCTTTTCACAGAGTACACTGTTTTGGATGTGCTTTGCTTTGTGGAACTGGCAAGGGAACATCACATCAAGCTGAATAAACTACACTCTGCCTTCAAATTAGAGGTCTTGTGCTCTTTACACAGATCCTACCACAGGAATGAGAAAGTATAGTATTGGAGCCACAAAAGTCTAGGGGCACGGATATTTTATTAGGATTCCAATGGGGCAACATCCATCCAACATTATTTAGCACCTTTTTGAAAGAATAATCATAATTTTCTTGCTTGATCAGCTCTATATTTCCTAAATATTCATTTTGTTTTAATCCTGGAAGATTTTGGTCAGCTCTACATGTATATTTCCCAAATATTCATTTTTATTTACTTCTGTAGATACCATATAGATAAATCTAAAAGTAAAATTGTAAACTCTTGCCTGAAATCAGCACCATCGATATTGAGCATTTCCAAAGTTATTGGAATATGATAATGTCAAAAGCATTTTAAAAAGAATATACTGTAACATGACTTGAAAAAAATTCATGTGAAGTGAAAAAATTGCAAGTTTGTGCATTTCCTTTTAAAATTGTGTACACTCAAACATTGCACTTATGGTGGGAATATACAAGGTTGAAGAAAAAAACACAAGAAAATGTCATTAACTTTCATTTTCTAAGTTATTGATGACAGAATAGATTTGTTTCGTACAGGGATTGTATAAAAATACATTTGCAATAATTATTGTATGATTGAAAAATTTCTTTTGGCAAAATTTAATATTGTTATAATTTTTTCAAATTGTAATAAAGGCAATTGAAAGGGGACCTCGCAAGATACTTCACAGAGCTGCAATTCGTGTTTGATTGATTAAATAGCAACTTTGAAAATTAAAAACTTTCTTACTGATAATTTTAATTGGACTTTGCTCAAACTTTCGCTAACCCGTTTCTCTTGTTTTTCTACTTCTAAAATATACCAATACCATGTACAAATGTACAGTGTATATAGGCCTA
>BEXV01004881.1:9223-20750 GCA_003118195.1 Hemicentrotus pulcherrimus | reverse complement strand
TTAATTAAGATCAAACTATAACGTGTATATAATCCTCTAATCTGGTGTAGAAGTTTAGTGTACCAAAGTTAGCTCTACCAGATAAAGCAAACCAAGTCAAAATCGAGAAGAAGCATTTTTTGTGATTTCGAATAGATTTGCATAAATTAGCATAGATAATGAAATTTCACGATTCTGTGTAGAAGTTTTAAATCCCCCTCCTAGCCCTATCATATGAAACAATCAGAATCAAAATCGGTTGAAAAATAACGAAGAAGAAGCATTTTGAAAATCTTGATGTAATAAAGTCCAAGTTTGTTGACCTGAAATGACCTTTGACTATGACTTCGTGACCTTACATTCTAGTCACATGATTGGGGATACTTGATAACCCTTTAGTCCAAGTTTATTTGACTAAAAACTTATACTTTGAAAACTATATCAAAAATTCAAAAACTTAACCTTAGGTTAAGTTTTCAATGATTGTGCCACAACATAGTCAAAGTCTTTTGACCTGAAATGACCTTTGACCTTGACTTAGTGACCTGAAATTCTAGTCACATGATTGGGGATACTTGATAACCCTATAGTCCAAGTTTCATTGACTAACAACTTATACGTTCAAAATTATATCACAAATTCAAAAACTTAACCTTAGGTTAATTAAGTTTTTGATGTTGACGCCGCCACCGTCGCCGTGACCGGAAAAGCGGCGCCTATGTCTCGCTTTTTGCTACACAGGTGAGTCAAAAACCCTGACCTAGCTACCCCACCAAGGGCCCCTGGATGCTCAACTCATCGTAATTAGATACCTAAAACCACTCAGCTTACGTGGACCCAAAAAAGGGCCCTAAGGCAGGCCTCTGGATGCTCGTCTGACCATAATTAATAATAAATACCTAAAACCCCTGGGCTTCTGGGGGCTCTGCTCCCTGGACCCCTGCCAATTAGTAACCTGCCAGTGTCACAAATAAGGTATCCAAATATGCTTATCTGACGGTAATGCCGTAAAACCCTGAACTTCCGGGGGCTCAGCTCCGGACCCTACGCATATTTATGCTTGCTACGCTCTACCTGATCGTTGATACGCCACTTAGTAAAACGTTCAGCGGGGCCTGCATGTAATATGTAAGAGTGGTGGTGATGCAGATTTTTCTCTTACCCCCCCTCCCCCCACCCCCCGAATCCCAAACTGCTTTTGGCGCTCCTGATCCGTTTGCTTGTAAGCTAGTAAGCAACCAGGGGACCAACGGCTTCTGGGGGACTTGGTAACGGAGGATGAATGCATTACACTTCTGTTAAGTGCTCCTTTTTTTCCAGCCCTTTCCCCATTTCCCAAATGCCCATTTTTCCTACCTAAAAATGACTGCATGGCAGCTAGTGTAATATCCCCTTCTGAATTTCTAGTGCCTCTTTGATTGGTATAGAAAAGTTACCTTTTTCCTAGCTGATGCCATTTTCCCTCCGAGTTCATGTGCCTTTTCTAAACGGATAAACCTTCCCCTTCAAATGTAATGAGTACATGCCCACTTTCCAAATATGTTCCCATGCATTGGTATAGTTTTTTTTAAGTGTCTATTACCTGGCCCCCTTAACTTTATTGATATAATTAGATGTGAATCAGTTATGCAAAATGTCTATTGAATCCTTTCATGGAATAATAAGTCCTAAAAAATAAAAAAAATTGTATTGCCTTTTAGGTGCCAAAAACATGGGTCAGTCGAGCAGAAATCTTCTTTCTTTTTTCTCTCTCTCCCTCTTTGGGCTGATATTTCTCAGTTTTGAATACATTTCTTTATTTTTTTNGACCTGCCAGTGTCACAAATAAGGTATCCAAATATGCTTATCTGACGGTAATGCCGTAAAACCCTGAACTTCCGGGGGCTCAGCTCCGGACCCTACGCATATTTATGCTTGCTACGCTCTACCTGATCGTTGATACGCCACTTAGTAAAACGTTCAGCGGGGCCTGCATGTAATATGTAAGAGTGGTGGTGATGCAGATTTTTCTCTTACCCCCCCTCCCCCCACCCCCCGAATCCCAAACTGCTTTTGGCGCTCCTGATCCGTTTGCTTGTAAGCTAGTAAGCAACCAGGGGACCAACGGCTTCTGGGGGACTTGGTAACGGAGGATGAATGCATTACACTTCTGTTAAGTGCTCCTTTTTTTCCAGCCCTTTCCCCATTTCCCAAATGCCCATTTTTCCTACCTAAAAATGACTGCATGGCAGCTAGTGTAATATCCCCTTCTGAATTTCTAGTGCCTCTTTGATTGGTATAGAAAAGTTACCTTTTTCCTAGCTGATGCCATTTTCCCTCCGAGTTCATGTGCCTTTTCTAAACGGATAAACCTTCCCCTTCAAATGTAATGAGTACATGCCCACTTTCCAAATATGTTCCCATGCATTGGTATAGTTTTTTTTAAGTGTCTATTACCTGGCCCCCTTAACTTTATTGATATAATTAGATGTGAATCAGTTATGCAAAATGTCTATTGAATCCTTTCATGGAATAATAAGTCCTAAAAAATAAAAAAAATTGTATTGCCTTTTAGGTGCCAAAAACATGGGTCAGTCGAGCAGAAATCTTCTTTCTTTTTTCTCTCTCTCCCTCTTTGGGCTGATATTTCTCAGTTTTGAATACATTTCTTTATTTTTTTTAATTCCTTTTTGGACTGATATTTCTCAGTTTTGAATGCTTTAGTACATATTTTTACTAAAAATCAGTAAAAAATGTTTTTTAAAAAAATAATTAAAAGCTGACCATAGTTACAAGATTTTGGGGTCTTTTGGCAAAGGGCAATACAACATTTATTTTTGTTTACACCCAAGTAAAAAGTAAATTCATAATTTTAAGGAAAAATACCTTTCGTACCCACTTACTAGTACTTCATTTTTATCTATTCCACCCATGTCTACTCCAACAGAAGTCACACCACAATGACTAGTTCTCAACTAGTTGTAGTTGATTAGTTGTAGTTGATTTAGTTGGCTACTCCATAGTTGAAAACTGGGCACTTTAGTTGATACTTTGGCCTAGTTTAGCAACTAGCTTAGTAAGGTGTTATGAATATGGGCACTTTGGTTGATACCTGGGCCTAGTTTAGCAACTAGCTTAGTGAGGCGTTAATGAATATGGGCCCTATAGTCACCCTGAAGCATGAGGGCTGGGGTCATCTTCTCACAATCTTAAAATCTCAGTATTTTGAATTCTCATATTTTGTCAATTGGTTTTACAACAACATAAAACAGTATAATACATACAAGCAATAAGGTATACATTACCTTCAAGAACTTAGATAAAAATTGCTCTTAAGACAAATCAATCATTTGTACAAACTGTGCAGTACACAGAGGGTTTTAATACTTAAGGTGTGCCTGCATCAACTACGCAAGTTGGAGACTGACCAATAACCAAAGATTGATGTAGTTTTACATTCACATTCAAGAGTCTTGTTTACAATGGTAGTCTGTAAATATATGTCTATTCGTATAACAGATATCATTAAATTGACAAACACATAAAATGTGAATATAAAGAAATAGAATACAAATATTAACTGCTTTGTAGGGAGCAATCATAACTAGTGTCCCAGGTGATCTTGACATTCTACTGTACCCCGAAGACTAAAACAAGGGGTGAAGTGCAGTCTGAAGGTCACAGAGGATCGAGCCAGAGTTTAAGCAGTCAATATCTGCTTTATATACTGCATTCCACATGTGGATTTCTAAAAGAAAAGTATACATTTAATTTTCACAAATTATAAAAGTGTATTCATTTGTATTAAATTTACTAATCTCAAAGATGTGTATGTATCCAATGACCACACCCATTGATGTGCAGCATCTATTGTATCCTTGCACTATACGCGCAAGTAAAGCTTTGCCCAGTCTAAAGATTTTGCTATAATGCCCAGCATTCATTCATGAATTTCATGCCTGCAGATTTAAACAATTAGAAGACTAACATGCACTATATAATAAGAACCTGTGCCTGATGTCAGCTCTAGTCAATTTAATCATGATATGTTAACCTGATACAAAATAATACATTTGTTTATTATTTCTGAGTTTAATCTCATAATACTGAACTTTCTTTTGGATATTATTACCTACTTTAATTTCATGAGCTAATTAATTACATATCTTTGATTAAAAGAGTGATAAGTTATCTCAGATCTTGCATTTAGTAAATGAACTAATAATGATAAACAGTCGATGATTTAATGAACTCTTCTTTACAAATTCTCATTCAAACCTGAAAATTCAAATTAGTTAACTATTTATAAAGCAAAGGTCACACTTGATCAGTGTCAACCAGTTGGTTGTTGGCTAATATAGGACGGCTTGGGCAGTCTTCTAGAGGGTTTCATTGGTCAGTAACAGATTGGTGGATAGTTTTGAACTTTTGATTGGCTCAAGTTTTTTGATGCAGCATCAAAACTTTGAGAAACAATTTGGCTAAAGTTTATCGTTGACAGGTTGGTGACTGGTCTTTCATAGTTGCTGGCAGTACCCAGGATTGCTTTTGGTCAATGACCTAGCTTCAACAACCAATCACCATCCAGTTGAATTGACAACTTATTATCATCCATTGCAGTATCTTACCCATAGTGAACTATTCATTTATAAAAAAAACACTTGTGCACAGATACATGGAGACACATACAACAAACAATAACCAACAACTAGGTGGTGACCTTTGTAAACCATAATTTTTCACTTTTAGAATGATAACTTCTCGACAACTGATAAACAACCTGTGTTCAACCAAACGACGGCAAGTCACAGAAGAAAATATCAGTTTATATTTTCAGATTGGCAGTGGTTATCGATGGATGAAGCTTTTGTTCAGTTGTTGTTGGTGACCCACCTGTTCCCACTGTAGTGTGTGGAGTGTGATACTTTCCTCATCTAAAATAGTAAACAAATTGTACCTTATTTCTGATTACCTTATTTCTGATTCATGATCAAAGATTTAATGAGTCCTTTAGCACACAACAATATGATGACACTAAACAATAGATGTGAATTATGTTATTAAAGTAATAAAATGTGATGTATATGCAGGTCTTATTCTTATGGACTTGCCCTCATTTAAAAGGAAACATGTACTAGATATTATTTCACAAAACCTACTGTGCTGTCTTATTTCTCCTGGATTGTTAAAACAAGAAAACATAAATACTTGGCTACTACTAATAATACAATAGGATACTTGCATAGCACTCATATCCACCATAGGACGTATCTGAGTCAATCTAATATTAATCCAGCTCATGTAACATGTACATATAATCATATACATATATGGAATGGCATGTTTCTGTCATCTTGTTTGCAGCCTGGCAAGATATGTATGTCAACATGGCCTATGGGGCAAACTGGTTTCATCTTCCTCTTTATTAATTTCAGTTGGAAATATGATCAATATAAATCACCATATGGTTCACTACATTATAGTTAATAATACGATCATAATGAAACATCTCTATATTAAACTTAAAATGTATGTTGCTATGTAAGACAAATGTATGCCCTGAACCCACCATCATGATACACTTGGCATCTTAAAAGAGACAGAACATTTATGGTACTATCCAAAAAAATATAGGGGTCTTTTGACCCAATACAATGCAGAAACAAAAAATCCTTTAGATTTGTCTATGATTCATGTTCTTGGACACCTTCATTGTCACACATGAACTCTGTCAATTATGATCTTGCTCTAAAAAAAAAGTTTAGTTCTGGTAAAATGGATAACAAATAAAATGGAAGGTTTCTCATTCTTTTTCCTCCTAATTGGAATACCATAGCTGCAATGATTTATGAAATGTATTGATTGAGTAATGCCCTAATTTTTGTTATTAATAGCGACAACAATTTATAATCCCAAATAGTTTTAGTGTGATGAACCCCTAGATCCTTTTCAATTTTTTCCAAAGCTCTTGATAAGATAAATCTTCAATTTCCATATTAATTAAATTTGCTGCCCAAAATAGTTTGTACTCTGCAGGAGAATCAAACCATCATGTGAAATTGGTTGGACAAGAAGACATGAAGAAGAGAAACAGGTCAATGTCACATGTGGAACAAATTGAACAAAGAATAAGAGACCTTTAAGTTCTATAAATTTGATATCATTAATCATGATATAGAGATCCTTCCATTGTAAATGCAGTCTGACATGATGCTGTACATGAATCTATTCTCTATTCATTGTGTACTACAAATACAATATTCTTTTAATAAAGGTTTATGACAAGGACAAATAAAATCTGATATGCTCAAGTACTCTGGTTATATTTATAAAGTCCTCTAGTACAAATATAAAGATTCCATTAAAACTATTCTGAAAAACAGTCTTCTGAGTATTTTTTTCTCTTCATAAAACATGAATGACCTCATCATCAATGGGGCTTCTCAAGACCATTAGAATGACCTCATCATCAATGGGGCTTCTCAAGACCATTAGAATGACCTCATCATCAATGGGGCTTCTCAAGACCATTAGAATGACCTCATCATCAATGGGGCTTCTCAAGACCATTAGAATGACCTCATCATCAATGGGGCTTCTCAAGACCATTAGAATGACCTCATCATCAATGGGGCTTCTCAAGACCATTAGAATGACCTCATCATCAATGGGGCTTCTCAAGACCATTAGAATGACCTCATCATCAATGGGGCTTCTCAAGACCATTAGAATGACCTCATCATCAATGGGGCTTCTCAAGACCATTAGAATGACCTCATCATCAATGGGGCTTCTCAAGACCATTAGAATGACCTCATCATCAATGGGGCTTCTCAAGACCATTAGAATGACCTCATCATCAATGGGGCTTCTCAAGACCATTAGAATGACCTCATCATCAATGGGGCTTCTCAAGACCATTAGAATGACCTCATCATCAATGGGGCTTCTCAAGACCATTAGAATGACCTCATCATCAATGGGGCTTCTCAAGACCATTAGAATGACCTCATCATCAATGGGGCTTCTCAAGACCATTAGCAATCAGTAGTTGGTCAATTGTGCATTCTAATCTAGGCTTTGTTCTTTTTGGAATAAGTTATTAAAAAAACTAACATAAGTCTTACTGCATGAGAAACATGTACATTAACTACTCATATTTATATTATCATTTCAATTTCTCAAAATGTTTTCAAACAGGATAACACAATTCTGAAGGAAACTGGCAAGTATGAAAGCAATCAGGTTCACCTCCATATTCCTCAGGTGTCTGCTCTATCATAATGAAGTTCTATAGTTGAAATTCACAACAAGTAAATGCTTGTCAACATATATTGAAAAATGTATGAAAAATATTTAAAAAAATGCATTTCTAGCATTTCAGCATGTGTCTAAAATAAGTGTTTATTCTTTGTTGTCAAAGATATAGATGAGTTTAACATGCATGTAGTCTGTAATAAATCCATTGTATTCTATAGTAGTCTAATCCTTGGGAGTGTTTCACAAAGACTAAGTTTGACTTTAAGTTGGACTTAGCTATGGCAGGCCATTCATTCCACTGGTTGCTCATACCGCTATGGTCTTTAGATGATATATTTTCCTTCAAAAATATAAATCATTTAGATTTGTGACCATGATTTGTACGTCCCTTGAGAGACCAATGCCAGTAAATGGTGAGAGCAAACAGTGGCATGAAAGGCCTGCAATACTTAAGTCCAACTTAAAGTCGATCTTAGTCTTTGTGAAACACTACCCTGGTGAACAAGTGATAAATCTATTTAATTCTACCTTGACCATGATTTGCTTTGACTACATTCTGTTATACTTCATATTACCTGTTATTGTCTCCAAAAAGAAGCCACAATTTTGATATGATATCAAATCTTTCTTTGGCTACACATTTAGTTCATAAAAAATTACTCTGCAATACCTTCATATAAATTTTCAACATATCACAAAAATTGAATGTTGACCTTGTCAAAATATATAGAATAAAAAGCTGTTATGACTAATCTGTGACCACACTTTGATGCTTCAAATAAATCCTACACTTGGAGGAGTTTGTATCCTGTTGGAAGACAAAGAGTGCAGAAGTTTATGATTATCACAACAAGAAGTGACTTTAAGACTGTGCCAAGTGGATCACACTCATACCAATATTTAAAACCAAATATCTATTCTCCATTGATGTTACTTGAATTCAATTACAGACATCACAATACATAAGACACTTCTTCTTATAATTTATAAAATATGTACCTTGACAACTACAAAATGTTGACCGACTTGGATGACTTGCAGTTCCTCAGATAGAATGTATATATTTTGTTCATGTTTATTTAACAAAGTACTGCAAAAATGGCAAGCATTTAAATGGCAACATACATGTATTGTGATATCATCTAATCCTTCCATTGGGTTTAATAGGTCCAAGTTCAGACTTAGGATCAGGAGATAGAGAGCTCCAATGCTGCTGTTCACAAGGCCGAAAGTGTTCACATTGCTGCTCCTCCTCCTCCTCCTCCTCTATATCACTCATCTTTGTTCTGACTGGCTGTGATGGAGATGATGTACAGAATGCCATGACATTCCAGAAACTTTCTAGCTCAGAATCTATCCAATCCAGTAAAGCTGGACCTTGTTTAAGAGCTTTCTCTTTGGCCTCCACTAGCAATGCAGGTGTGTCACGCAGTGTAAACATGTAGCGCATTGCAGAGAATTCTTTGGAGACGTATTCATTATTTGGAGGACCATTATTGACTGTAGCACCTCCTGCACCTTTGATTGTCATACCATTTTTAATAGAAAGAGGTACAACAAGAAAATCTATTTCAGCTACTATCATCCAGTTAAAGAGTAATTTAATTGTCCATTTACCAGGGCGTATTGGTTTATTGAATTCAGGTTTGTGATGTGTCTCTTCTCTATCATGTTCTACTCCTGTATCAAAGGATGCAGCTATATGATCAGTCGGGTCAAACCAAGTAAGAGTAACTGTGTATGCTTCTCCTAGATTCCATTTGATGAAGATTGTAGGGTCATCATGAGGCCCAATTACACCCTCAAACTTACGGAAGACTCGCTCTTTGGGATCAAAAACCAGTCCCACCTGTATGAAAGTAGAGACATAATGATAGCTATCAAAAATAATATCGCTAGTGATATTCGTTTGTCTCGCAATGTGGACAATAGGGAATCTAAAAGATCATGACGTTTCGTGCGTTGCTGCAACACTTCGTCAGGTGATAAAAACTAATGTTAGCAAACATCTTTTATACTTTACGGGAGGACCGGCAGAGCGTCATGATCTTTAAGTTTCCTTATTGACCACATTGTGAGACAAACAAATAACACTAGCGATATATTTTTTTCGATACTACATCCGCAATGAGTAATATATTTAGTATAATGAAAGCTAATAGTGAAAGAATGGACAAACATTGGATACAAAATGATTTGGACATTTCAGCCAGAGATATCCTGCATTTAGTATTTAACAGGTTAATGGACATGTACACAGCGGCGGATCCAGCCGGTGACAAGAGGAGGGGCCCAAATCTTGAGAAATTTGTTAGCGCCAGCCGACCGGTGAATAAAAGGGGGGGTACAGTTTTTGAGGAAAAATTTAGCGCCGACTCGGCCGGGTAAGAACCCTTTTTTTTTGGGGGGGGGGAGGCAATTCATGAGAAAATATTTAGCAGCGATTCATCAGCCGGTGAATACGCAGGGGGAGGGGTGATGGAAAGGAGTACCACTAACTTTTTTTCAGTGTGGGCGAAAATATATTGGGGCTGATAGATAAAAAAAAGATTAAATAGATTTTGGGGCTGGGGGGGGGGCCTAGGCCGGAAAAATCACCACGTAGATCCGGTCCTGCATTAATAGATGTGGTTACAAAATCCATAGTTATCAATCATTCTAGCTCCATCTTTTATTTTCATACAACCACATTGACTACTATAGTTGTTCGTTAACCATGATTAGATTGCATAATAAGTTAAGTTAGGGAAAGAAAAAAGATGTTTCTATAAGGCATTACTGCCAAATTCTCCAAACGTAAACTTGTTCCTTTGTCAGGGAGGTCTTTCCATTTCATTGATTGTATGGTAAGTAAAAAAAATTAGGGATATGAGCTCCATCTGAATGATCACAATACAAAGTACAGCTCCTTCGAGATGCCTTCCTTGCCATTCAAAGAATAAAAGATGTTAAGATGACTATTTTACCTCCATACTAACAAGACGCTTGAAAGGACCTATCTCACTGACTACTCTGTATGGTTTGTGTGGTGACAGCCATGCTTCCATGAGAGTAGATTGACCATTATCAGTATAACCACTGACCGATGCAACCAACCCATGGAAGCTATCATGACGGAATACATAGTGAACTTGGAAAGGTTGAGGCATCACTTTGAACCTGCATTCCTTCTCTTGGGTACTCCCCTGCATGTACAACATTAAGCATAAATAATCTTGTTAGCTCAATTCAAATATCTACTGGTAACATTGTAGGTTGAGTTCTGCCATTTATATTTTTAAACTGGGGGAAAAAATAAAACTGATTTAGTTAGAATGAAGTATTTGTATTCATGTAAACAAAAATATATGTTAGGGAGCAGGAACAGTGGATTTACATTTGTCTATTTTTTGGGGGGTAGAAGATTTGAGTGTAAATGTAATGTTTTAATCTTGAGATTTTTATAGCGATCTACATGAGGGCAGTATATAAAGTTTACACAAACAAAACTGATTTGATATGAAAACAGTGTTACCTTTGTTCTATATAATGTGAGGTAATAAAACAGTTTTATAAAGATGACTGTAATAGCAAATCAGTTTCCTTTTTTTCTTTAAGGCCCAGTGCACTACTTGTAGCTACTTGCGCCCTCTCTATATTAAACAATGCCTAATCGGTGACCTGTGATCCCCCATGATCCTCTTTTTCTTATGTTAACTGAGAGCTAAGTTGAAGAGATAACCACCTGTCCATTGACCTTGCAGGGCAGTCTAATCCCTCCTGTAAATTAGTACTGATAAGCTTTAAATCTAACAAAGAATGTTGTTATATGTTTATTTACAAACCTTCACAGCTATATTGATGTACTTGGCCATGAGTCTAACTATTGCATGGTAGAAAGTTCTTTCTCCGTCTGATGCCACAGTAGTTGTATCTTGTTCATGAAAGCTATTCTGCCAATAGTATTCAATACCAGGCGTGCCCATAGGATAGTTGCCATATAACCAGGTCTCCAGCTGGTTAATCACTTCTTGGTTGATGACAGGCTCAAATTTACGAGCAAAGTATGCTGGACGGGCAGTCTGCAAGAAAGAAGAAACTTGATAGGTTACACCAAAAAACAAAATTCATTTATGCACTCTAGATAATACATACAATTCTCTGTACAAAAAAGTGTACATCTCAGTTGTGAATAGGTGGAGGGGGTGACATGGTGGGCAAGGGATTATATTCAAAGGCAAGTCAGATGGGAGGTTCAACTACTAGCCTGGCAAGCATCTCTGAGGACAGCATGCTTGCACTTCAATGGATGATGGGAGCTTCAACTACT
>BEXV01004880.1:2915-21908 GCA_003118195.1 Hemicentrotus pulcherrimus | reverse complement strand
CATACTAGATAAGTTATCCAGGCCGCAAAATAGAGTTACGCTTTTAACAGGCTCACGGTGGAGAAGAAAAAAAAGAAAATCTTAATTAATCTAATATTGCTCCCACTTTAAGAAATGTGATCCCAGCTTTTCCATTTTAGTTGCTATTTTCTTTTCTTCATCCCTATACTTAAAAATGCTTTTTTTAAAAATATTTTCTAAAGTTAGTACTCCCCCCTCTCTCCGATCTTGACATTAATGTAACATACTTCACCATGAAAATGATAGTATTACCAGTACACATTTGTATTCTAATATGAACTACCTACCAACCCAACAAATATATCTCGCCATTCTAAATCTTTAATTTCATCTAACTCAAAAAGTTGTATTAAAGCCTGCCATATCCTTTGAACGTTCCCGCAAGATAAAAATAAATGTTTGTATGTTTCTATTTCCTGCTTACAAAACGAACATAAATTATCACCTACAAAACCAAATCTATGAAGATGCTCATTAGTGTATATGGCTCCATGCAATAATTTAAATTGAAATTCACGTTGTTTTCTGATGAGTATAGTAATTCTTGGTCTAACAAATGTTTCTTTTAATTCTTTATCTATAAAAATCATAATCATTGTGCCCCATCCTTTACCTGCACATCATACGTTTCTTGCAGTGCTTTGATAAAATAATCATAAATTGTTCTTAAACCCACATCCACAAACTCTATTTTTTTAAATAGAAATATGGAAATAAGTATTAAACCTTATCAAATCAACCTCGAGGAATTGTATCAACCCTGAATCATCTTTCCATAACCTGGGTATCGCATTATAAATATCAATAATCATAAGCAAATTATTACATTTCATACCGAGGTTCATAAAATATTTAACAGACTTAACATGGCCTTTCTCAACTAAATGATTCAGTTGAACAATCCATCTTTCAAACAAGTATCTATCAAATATACTTTTTCCATTAATACATATACTCCGATTATTAAAAATAATTGGATTAATATAACCCTCCAAATATCTTACATTACTTGTCTCTTGCAATGCTTGCAACATTTCCATATAGTAGTGGTGGAATATTTACAAACGAGTTTAATCTTTTTTAAAATCATAATCATCTAAAAGAATAAATCTACCACCCACAAACTGTAAGCAATGATCAAAAAACAATTTCCATCCCAAATTTTTCTCTCCATATAAAAGATGTTTTATCCACATTATGCGCTGTATTTTAACGGACATTTTAAAATTAATCATTCTTAATCCTCCAAAGTCATAATCCTGATACATTATTGCTCGTTTAAATCTTCCCCCCCTTTATAAATTCAAATGAAATTTGTGCAGCTTCTTTGTATTCCCAATGAGGGGCAATAACGAGAGATGAAATATAATTTAATTTTGAAAGAGCAGAAGCTTTTAACAAATGTTTTTTACCCATAATAGTTAAATCTCTTTAATAATAATAATAATACATATGATTTATAAATCGCCAAATCCACTTGACAGTCAAATGCTCAAGGCGCAACTTTTGGAAAAGATGAAATACATACGGTATATACATGATACATTTATACAAAGTGCGATAGGAAGGTACAGACATGAGAGGTTATGGTAATCAATTATAAGCTAAATTAAACAGATATTTCTTAAGATTGTTTTTTTAACACTTAAGCCGAACTGCTATTCTTAATCCATTGAGGGAGAGTATTTCATAATGAAGGTCCAGCATGAGCGAAGGTTCACTCCCCCCACTTTGTTTTAACTCTATTAGTAACAAGTAAGCCAGAGTTTTGAGAACGGAGCTGTCTAGAAGGAAAGTAATGCTTAATCAAGCCGATGTTATACTGCGGAGCAGAACCATGTATACAGTGAAATAATAGCGAAATAATCTTGAAAACAACACGTTTTTCTACGGGCAACCAATGGAGTGATTTGAGGACTGGTGTGATGTGACTGTACTTGTTGGACAGGGTGACGACACGAGCAGCAGCATTCTGTAATCTTTGTAATTTTGCAAGTAGGTTGTGAGGTGAACTGAACAAAAGGCCATTACCAAAATCCAAGCGAGAAGAAATTAAAGCATGAGTAATTTTCTCAGTGGCACTACGGTTAAGATATTTACGAATAAAACCCAAATTGCGTAACTGATAACGTACTGATTTTGAGACATATTGAATTTGTGTAGACATTCATTGTTTCAACTATACAAGCAATTTTTTTTATTTTACTAGAATTTCTTTATAATTCGAATCATCTCTTAATCTTCGATCTAATGAATATCTAACCCCTAAAATGTGTATTTCCTTAACCAAATTTCCAAATAAAGGCCCATCAGGTTTGTTCTCATCCTCATCCATTCACATAAAATGTGTCTTTGTTTTATTCACTTTAGGACCACTAATTTGTTCAAATGATTCAAAAATATATTGCAACCTGCTAACCGAATCACTATTCTTCAAAAATAGTGTCATATCATCTGCATAATACACTTGCCTAATTTCAGATTTTCCAAAAGTAATCCCTTTAATACCGTTGTCTCTCCTTACTGCATGCGCCAACATTTCGATGGCAACCAAAAGCAAATATGGCGATAATGGATCCCCTTGCCTTACTTCCATTTCCATTTCAAAATACCCCGTGGAATGACCACCGTTCGTAACACTACTACTTATCACTTCATACAAAAATTTTACCCAAAAGTAAAAATGAATCTCCCAAACTGAACAATTTCAATATAATAAATATCTATGAGATACAGAGTCGAAAGCTTCCTGAAAATCCACTGCACACAAAAACCCTTTCCCTTGTTCCCCATAATGCATAGCAAAAAATAACATATCATCTACCAATCATACAGCTTCCCTCATATTTCTATCTTTTATGTAACCAACTTGATCATGATGGATTATTTCATTTAAAACCTCTTTCATTCTTTTTGACAGTACTTTAGATACAATTTTATAATCTACATTCAAAAGCGTGATGGGTCGATAAATTTTTATATGGAGAGTATCTTTCGGTTCTTTCTTAATTAGCCTCTTGTTGTTGAGATGCCGTTAATTCACCCCTTGCATATGTTTTATTCAATACTTCTACTAACAAATCACCCAAAGCTGGCCAAAAAGTAAAATTCAACTATAAACCATCATTTCCCGGGGTTTTATTACATTTCATTTCTTTTAAGACTATCGAACATGCATCTTTAGTTAAAGTGATTGGCTAACATTGTTAGGAATTTAAAAACATCTAATTCTGTTACTTGAAAATGGTATAAACATGCAAGGTATAATTTTAAAATATGGCTCTGAGAGTCTCAAGTCATAAAACCTTTGGGAAGTATTTTAAAACTCGACTAACGGTCTCTATTTAAAAGGTCTCAGAGACGCGACATTATACAAAATCGTGGTTTGTGTTGAACTTACAGCTTTTCAGTCTAAACAATGGTAGTTTTCAGGGTTTTTGAGTACTAATACATGTACTCACACACATGTTTCATTTAGTTTGAGAATTTTTTAGATCGGCTATTCGCAAAGCTAGCCAATCACTTTGATTTACCTTCACATATTTCACTATTGTCTTCATGGAATATCATTAAAAAAAGAAAGGGTCCTTCTGATTCATATTAGCCCTTGATGAATATAAATCTTTATACGATTTTTGTATGCACCTCCTTAATTACACTTTTCCTTTTATTCGATTCTAAAAACTGTTCAAATATTGCGTCTTATTTTCCCCATCTTCAAACCAAGCTGCTCTTGATCTTATTTTAACACACGAACACGCACGCACACACACACGCACACACACGCATTTGTGTCTCTAAACGCTGATACGTCAGATGAATAAAAAATGGGCAATTTTCAAATTGCTTTTTCAGACGTTTTATTCCTATTAACAACATCAAGTACACAAACAGAAGCTCGTTAAACATGAACATGGAATGACAATGCACAAGAAGATAAACACTTGATTATGAACTAAATTATTTTTAAAATGTTGTCTGAAAATGGAATATAGGTCAGCATCTTTCTAAGAGATACAAGTTGAATGTGTTGCATTTTCTTAATGCCATTATACAGCTACTAATATCATCGAAATGCAGGATAAACACGCTTCAAAGTTGTATGGTCAGTCCTTACATTACAACAGTTAAAGAGTTCCCATAGTAAAACGTACGTCATCAAAATACCTACTTTAAGAAATATGACACCACACGAAGCATATGTACCATGTACCAAACGTTAATAATAACTCAACTTCAGATACGCATATACATATGTACATCAAAAGTTAACACAAAGATATATTATAAGATAAGTAAATCTTGATTACAGCAAAGCTGAATAAATACTTCATCAACTACAACTAAACATTTGCCTATTTTGCTTGCTATACTTTCTTGTATAGATTCCAGGTAAGATGTGAAACTTTCTATCATCGTTTTACGCTCGAAAATGTTAACAAAAAATACCTCCAGCATGGTATGGATGTGAAACTGTAGTTTATCAGGTTCGCAGCACTTGTTGTTTGTTATTTTACAGTGCATTCAGTACATTACAGAACATTAAAAGGATAGTCGATTTCTTTTGCAGAAGGCGCTACACACAAACAGATTGTTGTGAGATTATGAACAACTGAGTGTCGAATCTGAAAGAACATTCGATTTGAATGCCAACATCATCTTTGTTTGATCAAAATCGGTTCAGATACGGCTGAAAAAAAATCTATACATATACCAATTTGTAATATTTGTGTGCCACCACAAATATAAGATGATTTGAACCAGCCGTTTAAAAAACGAAATAGCGCCGTATTCCAGCAAATGCCGATGTTGGCTTTTTATTGGCCTTTGCATGTTGGTTATAATACGCACAGCCAGCAGGCTTATGTATGGTTACTATTAATTAATTAATCAATTAACGGTCATCGTATTAATTTGAAAGTAGAGCTGAATTGGTATGATCGTATCGGCTAAATTTCACACATGTTGGGGTTTAAATTACCCTCATACTAATGTTAGGGCCTTACAGCGCACTAGAAATGTCATAAATAACAATAAGAGCAATAACCATGCACTCTGAAGGCATTTGCGGTATGAACAAAGAATTCAACTATCCGTTTAAGTCGAAGCCTCTTATAACAAAAAGTAGAAAAACAATAGTATAACATGATCATGATGATATGATGATTCTCCAACCAACATGATACGATTCAAACTGTATTCATTACCATCAGGTAGTATCAAAAGGAGTATTTTCGGGGGTGATCAACCGGGGGTAATTGTCTTAGAAAAAACTCACTCTTCTATATTTTCATTCTTCGTGTGATTCCCGTTCTTTTACCTTCCTTTCATATTTTTGTCTACTTTACATCCATTATCTTTTTAAGTTTACAGTGCATCTCTGTATTCTTTGCTGAAGTTGATCTTTTTTCCCTTCTTTTTACTAATTCTATGCAGTGTACATTTATTTATTGTTAAAGTGAATATTGATTAAGTTAATACGCTATCTTTAGTTAATTATTTTTAATGTGAAAAAAACTAGACCTGTTTCAAGGGCAATATCCAACGTGCACCCAGACCCTTTGGTCGTCGATCAAGTGACAATTCGTATAATCAGTTAGAATATATCCACCAGTATCGTTTATCATTAGTGATATTACGATTGCAACTGCATGATTTGGAGACATTTGAATCAACTCTGAACTATCGGAAACGTACAATGGTACTTGGTGACAATGTCAAATATATCGTATGCATTGTGGCAAAATAAGCTATGCATTTTCGCCCATTAAAAAAGAGATAGCTACAAAACCATTCGAAGCGATTGTTACCAGAATAACGATAATTAAGAATCTAACTATTCTCGTTTTCATTTTTTTCTTTTTGTGCACAGTCTTCATGCGGATATGATTGGATAGATATAATGAGAAAAATGGAGCGACCGCAATTTTGCTTCTACTTATAAAAATGCACATATCAAAATCTAAAAATTATAATGGAAAATAAACTGCTAATAAGGTTTTTTAAAAAGGTGCTTTAATTTGTTCACAATTTCGACTTATGTAAGTTACCTTTAAATGAACACAGCCAACTGTTGGCAAATTGTTTTTCTCTGTCATGCTGCATTGTATACTAATATTTATAAAGTCTCTAAGGTGTTCAATCTGCACAAAATGTGCCGCACAGGGTCCTCCAAGGATTACCAACAAACATATATAAAACTTTTCTCATATTTCTCTAATTAAAAGCTAGTTCCTCATTAATACAACTCTTTTTATTAAAGAAATCGAATAACAAGATGGTTGCTATATTGTAAAAAAATCTAGTATTTAAAATTGTCCTATTTTTTCAATTTGATATTGAAAATTCAAGACCTCTTCTTGATGTCTCGTGTTCCAGTGGATAAATATTCCGACTAAAGATCGAAAGGTAAGGGTTTCAAATCACAGCCTGACACTAACGAACTTTGGCAAGACGTTAATTTACAGTTGCCACTCTCCATCCAGGTGTTAAATGGATACCCGGTAGGATACGACATTGAATGTAGTTTGCTCAGCATTTGATTTGATTTGATTTGATTTATTAATTTCTGCAAAATGACGCCTAGTTGGAATACTCTCCAGGGATTGGAGAATGTGCATACATTTTATGCAGGTAAGCCTGAATCCGATGTAAATGGTAACAGTATATCTGTGAAGCGCTTAGAGACATCGATAATGTATTAAGCGCTATTGAGAGCAGAATATTATAGTTATCCCAGCTGTCCTGAAAATCTGGATTTTTTTTTCTTTTACAGTACGGAGAGAGCCAAGGAGTTTCATAAAAATCACCAAAGCTTAGGATCAATCAGGAACTACCATTCACAAAATTACATCAGATCATTAAATACCACCAAATGTTTTGGCATTAAATCCTTAATACAAAGTAAGCCTTACCTTCTAACATCGATAGATATATATATTTTTTTTTAATAGAGATATTTGTTTCTTCTTCCAGAAATCAGCTGAACTGGAGCCAATTTCATGTATGAACATGTACATTCATAGCATTTGTGAGGATTCAATGACCTCGCATTTGAATTTAAATGATTAAGTTTTATATAAATCAATTGTTGCATTGCCAAGGAACATATATTTCCAAATGCGTAATGTAATCATCCAACCTCTTGTATTGGCATTTATTTATTTATTTAAAATAGTTTATTTCATCAAAAAAAAATATTTAAAAAAATATTTAAAAAATTCTCGGCCCGAGAGCCGAATTGCAGTTTTTTTTTTTTTAAGTATACATCAGTGACAAACTAAAATTACACGTAAAACATATCCATGGTAAAATTATGGTAGTAAAATTGCAATTTTTGTTTGTACATATTATATAATTTTCTATTATTATGATTCAAATTTTTGTGTTAGAGTTTGGTTTGGTGCCAAGGTCTTGAAACATAATATTTTAACAAATAATGCATGCTCTTTAATCATTAATTTGTTAACATGTGTTGATAAATGCAAAATTATTTTGATGATCTATTTCCAAATAGATATAATTCCTCCCCTAAGCCAGCATGACCATCTTTTGTAGGTCCATCACATGTTGAACTGTGGATGGGCAAGAGGTTTCACCTCTGCTTGACTGAGGTCTTCTCATTAGCCGTGCATGGAGTTTATTCGCTCTTCATTTCGTATTCGGCTATCATATTTTTATCCTCCCTGTTCACCGTGTCATGGCCGCGTAGTCGGCCTTCATTTTTTCATCCTCCCCGTTTCGCCAAACCTTATACTCATCTCCGTAACGAAGTCCATGCAGATCTGAAGTAGGATACCCCTTCTGTTCATCGCTCCTATTCAGCAGGTCGATCAAGTCATCCCAGTCGTCCTTCTGGAAAGGCCGAGGATCCAACTTCCTCAACATCTTGACTGATTTAGGATCAGCCGTGCGGCAACCGCAGAATTCTGTGCAGGATTGCCTTCTTATGTAGTAGAAGGCAGAAAATTTGATCTGCAAATCGGGGATGTCTTTTTTCAGTATCTGGAGCCTACAGCTACATGGAGTGCAGGGTGAATAGTTCAGGTATAATGTAATACTTTTCATTTTGGTTTTATCCAGCTTACTGTTGATGTACTCTATCAATATTTCTTCTGGGTGTTTGGGGTAAGGATCGTTATGTCTTATTACAATTTCCTTGGAATTGTTTGAATAATAAATAAGGCAGACAACTGTTTTTTTATGTGGCCAGTCTACCCATTTGTCGCCATTTGGATGTAAGCCGCTTATGATAAACCTCTCCAGAATATCCAACGAGGATGGAGTAACCAGACGAGTCCTGAAAACAATAAACAAAACACACACAAATAATATAGTACTTGATATCTGAAATACGTGCATTTGTTAAAATATGGAATTACATAAAAAATTATCCCATTCAGCATTAGAGGTAGTCTAGTTCTAGATCGTATCTGATTTTTGTTATTCGCCGACTATAAACGTTAAGCCGATTGATGGCCCATCCTTATTGAACGCGATATCTCCTCTGATTGCGCGATAATACAGTCCAGACCAAATGTTTGAAGTGAACCAGGCACAGCGGAGCACCGCAATTACCTTGCGATCGACTCTCGTCCAGTAAACTCATTTACATAAAATAAACAATTGTGTACCGCTGGATGCGAAAAAAGTAAAAAAAATTCGAAGGCAAATTGTTCATTAATGTGATGAATATCAGCAATTAAAGCTACTAAATCGAGAATTTGATAAATTTGCAAGACACTCATGTGTATGAAAAGAGTTATTGATGCACCGAAAATGTGAAATTCAAGGGATAATTTTGACGAAAAAGAACGAACAAAATGAGATACGAAATCACCGTAAAAATTCACCATTTTTTCTAGACCGCAAAAGAATTGTTTCGTATGACCAGAAAGCAAATTTAATAATCTCAATCCTTCTGAAATATCTTTTTTTTGTTATAGCTGCTAGATAGGGTCGAGTCAGGGAAAAACATACCCCAATGTCCGACTCTCATCGAACAAAAATAATCCTTCGTTGTCGCAAAATTGTATGACCAGTCCCATACGTTCAAATGTGTGTTATGTTTGAAACTCGCGTATGTGTTGGCTATACATAGAAGGAGACCAGCCTGTAGGTCCCGTGACCAATATCTGGGAACAAAGGTTTGAAAGTGTTTTTGTGTTTCCTGATGTATACCGAACAATTTTGACTTGGGCTGCCCTCTTGAAAATCCCGGGCATTTTCGTAAGGGGTCAACAAAGGTCATACAGGAATAGAAATTCAAATAGTTCCAATCGTGTCAATAGGCATATCAAATTACTCGTCTGGTCATGAGGAGTCCAAAAATGTATAGTTTGCTATACCTCCGACCTTAAATAAGGGCGCTATGGTCAAAAACGCTGAAAGGTCAACACACTTTTGACTGGTGGTCAAATTCACCAACACAGTTAACCTTATCAAATTGCATATCAAATTACTCGTATGGTCATAAGGACTCCAAAAATGTATCGGGCGCTATGGTCAAAAAGGTCAATGCACTTTAGAAATTCACCAACAATTAAAGTTAACATCGTCCGATTCTAATGATTTTGGTGTCTTATAATATGTTTTCTGACATAACAAATTCAACTAAGCAACTCTTAAAATCAAAAGTGGTTGCCATAACCTTGAAATTTCCCTCATACCCGTGGATAAGAAGATGTTAGATGTTTGTCACCGAAACGGCAGCCATTTAGAATGTACATGGTCAAAGTAAGCACTTTTACTTTTAAAAGTTGTATAGTTGAATTTACCATGTCAGAAAACATATTCGGTATTCATCAGGGAACACAAAAACACTTTCAAACCTTTGTTCCCAGATATTGGTCACGGGACCTACAGGCTGGTCTCCTACTAACATGTCTTGCCAGCCGAATGCACACGTGCACGCTAATGGCTCAGCTGTTTCGATCTGGCCTGCACTGGGCCCTAAGACGCATGCGCAGTAAATTGCTGAGATGAAAGACGTCATGTTCAATGAATTCGCTGACTACAACTTTTACAAATGAAGCCCTATGAAAAAGAACGTTATAACTATGAAAAATACAGCGGAAAAGCGAAAATTTCGCCCATGTATGGATTCAACCCTCATAAATATTCATACCAAGTCTCTACTTCGTGCATTGCTGGACAGGGTAAAGTCACCACAAAAAGTACGTCGTGTTTATCGAGGGTTGAAGCTCAAAACACATTAATATCTCGAGTTTTATTCCATGGAATTTCATATTTATTTCATTGATATCAAGTTCAAAATAAGTGTAGTTAGTATGAAAAGTGTCATAGCAGTGGCAGAAATAAAGGCGCATTAACGCAAATTTTAAGATTTGACATTCTCGCATACACATGTTCCGATTCACGCAGATTTCCGTTGGTTATTCAAATAGAACGGGCCGCTAATGATATGCAAATTTGGGTGCTCCGCTGTGCCTGTAACGGCTTTCCCTGAGATTTTTCAGGGAAAGTAATTAAATTGGCCGCGCCTCCTAGCCAAAGTAATAGTCTTTTTCTTGACAGCATTTTGAAGTAATATTGGGGAAATCTGGTTTGATCTAGTGATAAAATGGTTTTATATTCCTTTAAAAAGCGCTATGTTGCATCAGAATTAATCTTCAAATTCAAATTAGATGTACAATGACCATTAAAACTTCCTCTTTAACATTATTACCTCTAAAGATACAATAAGGTCTGAAGATATATACTTCTGTGTTATATACATGCATGGTGTATTATAGCGGCACTGCATATCCAACTCCCGGATCCATCTTCCAAGTTTTCGAACTATACTAGATAGCGCTGTTACGTGCATCTTGCTTGGTGATTACGATTGTGTCTCTATTACATTGACATGAACCTACACTGTATTGTACATATATTTCAAACGGCAAAGTTCATAATTTATGTCCAATTTTGACACTTTTTTCGGGTTGGTGTACTTAGTGCACCTGTTTTAACTTGAGCAACATTCAAATTACGAAAGATGTACAAAACCATTCGTGAGGCCCTATTACTTTTTTCGTTTTCCAAAATTTCCAATACCCCCATGGATTTGTCTTTTTTGTTGATCTGAGATTATCATTTAACTGCTCTATTGTGAATGATGATTTATTTTACCAGTTATAGATGACTCCGCGTTGTCTCCGTAACACATTTTATGTCATCCTACATTCTAGTTCAGTTTATAAATGTATTATTCAGACTTATACTTTGGAGATGTACTTTCTTATTAGAAAATGCCAATTTCAGGTTCAATTCAAACACATTATCAGATGTGTGAAATGCAAGCCATTTCTACGCAACTTTTATGATTTTTTTTTTTGTTTTAATATGGAATCCCCCCCCCAAAAAAAAAAAAAGGAAAACAAAATATCTGTAACAAAAATAAAGTTCAGTGCAAATTGCAATGAAATTGTTCATGCAGAGGGGGGGGGGTACTCCTCTGTACAGAAGATTACTTATACTTGCCACCATAACTGGAAGACTTTTAGGGTTATTAATTCATAGAGAGATAAAAACAATTATGATAACATGCCACTGCATGCATGGCTTCCTATGATTACAAGTATTAAAATGTCATAAAATGGATGATTATGACTTGCTTTGCCACTTATTTTTAAGAAATCATAAAGTTGCACAAACCAGTATTAGATAAGTACTATATGAAGGGAAACATAAATGTAGGTTAATGATGTGCAGCAGTCACATACCTTGACTTTTAATCAGCACTTCTCCCTTTTTAATTTGCCTTTTTTTTCCCTTATCTCCTCTTGTCTTATCGATCCCTCTACATGTGTTTCTTATTCCGCCTCGATCTCTGTCTTTCCCCTTCTATTCTTGTCTCCTTCTCCTTTTCTTCCTCTTTCTCCCACTTCCCCTTCACCTCCTTCTTTTATGTCGAGTATGCAGTTCACATTTTTACATGCGAAATTTCCTGGAAACTTATGAAAAAGGCACTTCGAATTTTGATATATGGATAATAACGTTTTTGAATAGAATGCAATTTTGGGGAGAAAAATCACCCCAAAATCATATTCTGTTTACGTAAAATTGCGTTGTTAATTAATTTCGAATCCGTTGAGATTGGTATCAAAATGTAGATAATCTGATCTACCTTAATATGACACGAAACTCATGGTGAAATATTATTAACAAAATACGATTTTTCGTCTCTGTCTCACCCATCAACATAGTAATACAAAAGAGACCACTCTGTAATCAAGACCATTCCATTTTATTTCATATATTTTCCATATACTTAAATTGGCAACTATTACCTTTGTCCCAGATCCTCATTTTAAACGACTGATGCGAAAGACTAGTCATCGCAACCTTTCGAGAAAAGGCCCCCCCGCTTTTATCGAAGGGAAGTGTTAAAACGATACTCCGCTCTCAACACAACCTTTCGAGAAAAGGCCCCCCCCCCTCTTTTATCGAATGGATGCGTTGAGCTCACCACACCGCGCCGCACCGCACCGCATCTGTTCGATGAAAGCCCAAAATTATGTCGGCGTGTTGAAGGCCTAGTCTATAGTCATTAACGCATGCTGATGATTTCACAAAAAAGTGGAAACATTGATTTGAAATCTAAACAAAATATATTTAAAATGACAACAATAATGCACAATTATTATTTAAAGTTATATATTTTTCAATATTTATCAATTTCCAGTGCACGTCTTTAAAAGTGACGCTTATAGCTTTGTAATAGGGTCTTGCAAATAGACACCGTTGAATCCTGCCGAACGCTAAAAGTGAAAGGGTTTCAGTGGTGGTAGGTCTATGGGTATAGTTAGCTAGGAGTCTGTGCATAAGGCAGGGGAGTATCGAAATTACGTAATAAGGCTTAATCTTTTGACCCTGTTGCAAGATCGCTAGGTTTTTGTCTGGACTGAGATCCCACGTGTAAAACAGCGCGAGCAAGTTTGATTGACGGCGACTTCATGAATATTTATGAATCACTTGTGTGTGAACTTTTGACCCTTGACGTCACATCAAGCAATTGGACTGGACTGTATTATCGCGCAATCAGAGAAGATATCGCGTTCAATAAGGATCGGCCCTCAACCGGTTTAACGGTTATAGTCGGCGAATAACACAAATCAGATACGGTCCAAAACAAGACTATTAGAGGATGTGATCAAGCTCGATTCAGGATGCTCCACTATGCTCGCTGTACGCAAGATGTTATCTGGTGAGTTTTTAATGTATAGACATATGGGCTTCTTACATCAAGATATAGTCGCAACTCCAAACATTCGATGCAAATCTTTAAAGCTGATCTGTACTAGTTTATATTAGGGATTGAACCACCCTCCAAGGAATATCTCATCAACTCAGCTCTCAATTTACATAAGAAAAAGAGGATCATGGGGTCCAATGGTCACCGATTAGGCATTGTTTCTATATACTGGGAGCAAGAAGCTACAAGTAGGACAGTGCGGCTTTAATACACGATTAAAATGTTGCATCTCTTCATGCCAGAGGTCCCTGGTAGGCATGTTTTGAAAGAGAAACGTATTGTCGATATCATTATCAATGGCTCTCTGACAAAGAATGAAGTGTGCCGATATATTAAATAAAAGGAGATCGTTGAGGTATTTCGGGTAAACGTTATCAATGCGTTCGAATATAAATAGAGATGCATGTGAAGTGGTCGATTACGGCAAGAAACTAGACAAATTCATGAATATGTATGTTTATAAAGTTAGAAATATGCATGAAACTCGCACAAATTTCATCTTTATCTTATTCGTTTTTCAACACGTAGACTAATATGTTCATCGTAACGGCCTGCTTTTGGAAGCACTATACGAGCGATCGCGAATATAAACTTTAATATGGCTTTGAAGTAGACAAAAGAATTGAGTTCATAATTGTATGAATTTTACAATTTATGCGCCTTGTTAAAACTATAATAAAGGCCCACATTGGATTGGCCATTATCCATTTATTGCCGCCAGATAAAACAGATATAAGTAAAGATATAAATATAAATATACATATATATGCTTAGACTAAACACGCACTTAATACTGTATCCGTTATGATGAGGAATCGAACATTATATTCCGTTATACACACAAAAAAAATCAACATTTTGATACCTTACTTGCGATACTGGCAGGGCACAAATTGGGTTTGGGGACAGGGGGCGGAGCCCTCAGAAGCTCAGGGGTTTGTACATCAATTTATCGTCAGATGAGCATAGTTATACCTTATTTGTGACAATGACAGGTAACTAATTGCCGCGGGGTCGAGGGGATGGAGCCCCCAGAAGCTCGTGGGTTTTAGGAATTGTATAATGGTCAGACAAACATGCAGGGGCCCGCCTTAGGGCCCCTAGTGTGGTCAAGGGTGTGGAGCCCCTGAAACCTATTGGTTTTATGCATTTATATTACCAGATGAACATATTTAAATACCTTATTTGTGACACTGACAGGGCACCAATTGGCTTGATGTCCATGGTCCCAAGACCCCAGAAGCTCAGGGGGTTTTAAGCATTAAATTACTGTCAGATTAGCCGTCCACCTTAGGGCCATAGGTGGTGTCCAGGGGTCAGAGCCGCCGGAAGTTAAGGGGTTTAATTACGGTGAGATGAGCATATTTTGATACCTTAGATATCTTTCCCCCTTTTTTTCNGGGGGGGGGGGGGCGGCCACCTGGATCAGCCACAGACCTTCAATACTACTTCTATCAATTCTACCTCTACTGCTGCTACTACCTTTAGCGTAAAAACTAACATGAATGCAACTACTATTACCACGTATATTGCCACTATTTATACTACTACTTCTTCTACTACTACTAGGATTAAAACTATGACTACTGGTACTACCACCACTACAACTAGAACAACAATTGTTGCTGCTATTTTAGACCAAATGTATTGGGAATTAGCAAAACACCTTTTAGTAACAGAAATCCTACACAAGTAGCACTGGTGAGCTAAATTTCATACCGCGATAACCAGGCCTGTTCCCGACCACGAGGTGAAATGCATTCCTTTATTCTCGTACTGCAATTGGCAATAAATAGGCGCAGATTTATCGATTAAATAAATCTACAATTACCCTGATTTTCATCGACATTGGAATTTTATATTAAATAAAATACTTAACTCGATACGCAAAGCTGTCCTTATTAACTAAGTAAACGATTTTGAAATCTCCTTCTAAACTAATGACATTTTGTGTGTTTCGATTACAGTTAGGTAAAGGTGGTGCAAGTTAATCCCAATCAAAGAGATCCCCATTAACAATCACTCACGCACACCGCGCGCTAAGAAATAATGAAAAAAAAAAATAACTAATAAATGAATATATGTTAAAGGTAAAGTGAACATATCAAGACATATTAAAACAACAAATTGTAGTTGGATATCTCCATTTAAATCGAGGAAAAATATTACAGAAAAGACTTTAAAGATAAAGTTGAGTTCTGGTCATGTGACTGCATTGTGAAAGAAACGATGTGGAATCCATCAGAAAAGGTTGATCATCTAGTATATAATTATTCTTGTGTATTGCAAGGTTCTGGAATCATCAAAATGATAAGAAATTTGACAAAATCTTGGCAAAGTTACAAGCACTGTACACAGAACGATGTATATGGGACTACAGGAGCACCTGGCGAAAAACACCTACCCCGGATTTTTACGATGTTTCATGTCATATTTAGAATATGAAGGCATTTGAAGAGCCATACTTTTAAGGGAACATGTGTAATCTGATGTCCTTCCATCTTTTGCATAATAACAATGATAACGCTCACAAATCATTTTGTACCTCTTCCCAGAACTCAACCTCCTCTTTAAGCCTGGATTATGAAGGCGCCCGGCAGGTCGATCCCGCACAGTAAACGCGCTCCAGCATTCAATGTAGGATCTCTAGGAGCCCCCATCCCCTTCCCCACCCACACACATGAACAACAAACCAAATTTGACGTGGATGTTAGGGTTGGCAAGTCTGCCTTTTTATCCGGGTAATATATATATGTATATATATATATATATATTTATACACAAGTCTATGTATCTATGTAAATATATGTGGGTGTGTATGTATTTGTGTGTGCGTGTGTGTGGGTGTTGGTGTATGTATTTGTGAGTGCATTTTGGAGCGTCAACGTAGTATTTTCATTTCGATATATGTTATCTTTGAATTTACCAGTAAATTGTGCATTATATGAAAACACTGTACCTGTTCACTTTATGTTGTTCTTTGGTAGAAGGTTGAAGTATGTTTAGGCATTCAACTGTAGAAAGGAGAGGGAGAGAGGGTTTTGTGTCATATTAATCGAAATCTGGACACTGTTTCATAATTTTGTTTATCAAGTGTACAAATTACAATTACTGTAAAACGGTTATTAGCAAGTGCATTTAAATGGCTATAACAATTTTGTAAAGAAATGTGACACTTCTTATTTAACAAGTGTTATAAAACAGGGCCCATCTCTGTAAAACAACATGACCAAAGGATAACGAATAATCACTATTAAACATGAATGCTAAACGACCTTTGTGCATACACAAACCGAGTGTAAAATGTAAAAATAAAGAAATACTATTTTCCTTTTCATATTAAAGATTCATAGATGCTGATTATTGCCTTATCGTTTGTAAATGTGTTTATTCTGTTTTACATTACTTTCTTTACTAATAACTTTATGAATTAAAAGACGATGGGATTGATGAAAGAGGTTAATAGTGCCGTTTTATACTAAATTTATGAAACTTGATAGATAGTCTTTACGGTTTTCCTTTTTAGAACAGTCTTATGTTGGTCATTCATTGGATTCTAAACATTCTGCTGATGTTCTTAAAAGAAAAAAAAAAGAAAAAAACTTGAATGAGTATTAATCCAAACATTCATAACGTTGGTTCAAAAATAATAACATCGAATATAGTTATTCTCCTGTTTTTTATGTCTATAAAGAAAAATAAATAATACTTTGACCTTAAGTTTTCTATCAAATTGAATATAGATAAATGTGATTTAATCAAAAGAATTTTCGCTCATATACTTAATGCAAACAAAGCTCCTAATATAAGGCTATATATAATGATAATTCATGAAAAACACATTATAAATAATATATACAAAAAGGGTACATTTGTTTTCAAATCCGTTAAATAGTCTTACCATCTTCATCATTTGAGCCATTTTCTGGTGACATTTCATGTAGTTTCCAAGATTCTGCTGCTGTTATTTACACAAAAATAGGAATACATTTAAAATGAGACATCATTGATTTCGTGGATGACATTTTCGAATAATTGCTAAGGTATCTTACCATCCTATACCAGATATTAAAATCCTCTTATAACTCTACTACATAAAGAAGACAAATTTGATCTGAATTCTTCTATCAGATTTGAATATTTTGACGCAAAATAAAGAAGTCTTAAAATATGTTCATAGTATCTTTAATTATCGACAACACTTTTTTTCACTAAATTTGCGTTAAGTATGAAAACGAGCAATTTGAGTAAAAATATATATCATTTAAGCCAAATTATCCTGATGTGCATTTTATTGTTGTTAGGCAGCTTGATTTTCTTAAGCCATGAATGGTGCTCTTCATTACAGTAATTTGAATAAACAATTATGTGTCGGCAATGTTATGCTTGTCCTTGGACATCCGTAAGAACAGTAAGAGGTAAAGGGGAAAAAAAAATCATGTTTTGTCTTCCCTTTCGTGATTATTATTAGAAAAGCCCGTTGAATGGTCTTACCATTTACATCTTTGGAACCGTTTACTTCTGATGTCTCAGGTGGTTCTAATTCTTCTGTTGTTGGTACTAAATATACATCGGATGAATACAATAACATGCATGAGCCTATTGGAATATGTCATCATACTATATGAATAAAAGCATAATCATCTAGTGCCTCTGATTTAAAATCCTATTTTGATGTATTCTCTCAAAACTAAAAGTAAATATTGAACATACAATGAAAACATGACAATTGTATATTCTTAGGATGGATATGTAAAATACAAGAAGAGCGGTCAGGTAATGCGAATGAAGACTAAATATAATCTGATGGGTTTTAGCTTATTCAATGGTACACATTCCATGAACTTGGTGTCAAATTATGAGTACGACTTGACCCAAAATAAATAAATGAGAAAGTCGCTAAGCTTAAAAAGCCAAGAAATTTGAATGATAATCCTATTAAAGCTTCATGTAACGAGAAAGAGGAAAAACAGTGTCTGAAGGCTGCCTGCAGAGTTAAAGGGAATTCAGCAAGACGAAATGGTCCAGATTGTTCCAAAGTAGTCTTCCAAACTCCTCGCTTGGTATAATTCGTTTTAGCTTCTCGCCAATCTCGGAGCATTTGAAGAGTTCCATCATATGATACATTGTGGTGATTGGTTGCTATGCAATCATGAATATATTCTTTAGAAAATCCAAGTTTACATCTAATATGTAGATTTCTGAGCCCTTGGGTTGGAGTATGTTGTCCTTGAAAATTCTTCCCTCTTATTCTTATACATGTACATTCTATTGCAATGAAACAAATGTAAATTCTGATTCGCTCCCTTAGTATGGGCACCATAGTATCGATGAAAGTCGGTAGTGAACTTCCAATACCCTATTAAAAAGGTCCTAGTTTCATTGGGCTTTAAATACAGGACAAATGTTAAAATAGGCTGTACAGCCTTTTAAAGCTTACTAGAAGAAGAAAAAAGAAGAAGAAGAAGAAAGAAGAAGAAGGATAAGAAAAATGTTACCCTAAAAAAGTATTTAAACGGTCTCCTATACAACATTTGTGAAAAGCGTTTTATACTGATTCCAAAATACTTTTTTTCCACATACTATTTGAATGGGATAATACTTCAAAGTAGATAGGAAAATGTGGCGGTAGATTTTTAATGATTGACAGGTTACAGGTATGGGTAACCCCGGCGAAAATATACCCCCCCCCCAAAAAAAAAAAAAAAAAAAAA
>BEXV01004878.1:1889-15279 GCA_003118195.1 Hemicentrotus pulcherrimus | reverse complement strand
ACCTAGTTTGTTACATCCGACGAATGCTTTGTATTTGGTTGTATATGAAGAAAATGTGACAAAGCTTCGATTGTTAAACTTCGTAATTGCAATATTTTCCACACTTAATACTGATCGAGCTGGTATAAACAATGCTATCCTACCAGTTGAGCTAGCCGTATCACAGCTGCTGATTGATGTTCGAGATATACCAATACAACGTCCAACCGTTAAAATTATAAAGAATAACCATATTTTACCTCAAGAATTTGCTGAACAGTTTTTTAAACACACAAAACTAAAAATCAATATATACGTTTTGATAAATGCCGTAAGGCGGAAATTGTGCGTGTATGTGTGTGGTATCATATTACGTTGTGAATATTAAACTTCAATACCAAACACCGGATTACGATCTCATACTAATTTTCAAAAATAAAATGAGGGTAAACAGAAAAACATTAATGATGCTCTTTCAACGTATAAGGACTAAAACCGTCTACAGCAACGCCTCGTTAGTACACTGTCGCTCATGAAGTTGGATTTTTTTTTTACCCCAATTTATGGAATTGTTTTAAAAATAATTTTGCCATAATAGATCTTAATAATATTGTACATTCTCAGATTTTATTGAATAATAATTTGACAATGTGTGTTTTGCGTGACTGCTAAAGCATGTGTATGCTACTATGCTTATCAACTAGGGGACCTACGGCCTTAAGTCATAAATGACAGTAATGAGGATTAATGCCCCACAAAAGGGCACTAATATAGTACGCAGCGGGGGCTAGGGTAGGGGGCCGTTTCCATAAATAAAATAAAAAACAGAAAATGCAATAAATGTTCAATAATTTATTGCAGTTTACCCCGGTCCCCAACATTAACAAATCCTCTGTGTGCCCATGTCTTGAACCAAAATGCATGGCCGTACAGAAGATTTTGTTATGTTGGGGACCGGGGAAAAATGCAATAAATTATTGAAAATTTATTGCATTTTCTGTGTTGTTTTTTGGTTGATCAAAACCGTGTCAATGTGCTATGATAGTGCCCTCCAATGAAGTATTAATCCCCCATTACTGTCAGTTATGACTTAAAGACGTATGTTCCCTAGTTGATTAGCATTGTAGCACGCACAAGCTTGAGCAGTCGCGCAAAATAAACACTCCCCAATTCTTATTCAATAAAATCTGAAAATGTATACTATTATCTAGATCTATTAGGAATAAATCATTGTCAAAATCATTCAATAAATTGGGGTAAAAAAAAAATATTCCACCATTATGACCAACAGTGTACATACGGCTTAAAATGAATGTTAAAGCACGGGGAACGTGCTCCTTTTACGTGGCGTTAATAATATAAAGATTAGTCCTACATGCATGTATGCAATCATAATAGTCTTTATCGGCCTTATGGATAATTTATCATTGTTTTGAACGATTGATTTTGTCTTGGACATATTGTTGGTAATGCGTCTGTCACAACTCGCCTTTTACGCCATGTTGCAAGTGCGTGTCCGCAGATTATATCGTGTAGTACCCCAGTCCCGGCGATGTATATGCCCTTCCTACGGTCCTTTGTAGGTATCTTGCACCCTTTGAAAAAAATACCTCTTCCTACGTGCAGTCTAACCCCAACCCGAATTACCATTGGCGTAAAAGTACAATCCATGCAGGTGCTGTTCCAGTTCCGTATCACATGTTACGATGGCTGTGTACATCTCCCCTTCGGCTCTGTTAGACACAGCGATATTCGCATGACAGCCGTGCGTTGTTCGAAAGCTTTACAACGGCTGCTTATGTCACTTGCATTCGTTAGTCGAATAACGCATTGACAAGCAGAGATTTTTTTGACATGTTTAAACAGCCACAATCACAAATGAATACCTTTAATTTTGAGATACCAAAAGTGTCCACATGGTTTAAATGCCAAAATTAGGCAGTCATGAAAAAAGTGGACATTGGTTTTAAGTGAAATATACATGGACTTTGTGCTGAGCTCCACATCAAAGTGGTGAAATTGTATGTAAATGTAAATTTAGTGTTCAGAGATTTCAGATTATAACAAGGTCTCACTTTTTTTATTTTTTTCATTATTATTTACATTTTAACTTCTTAGCTTACCTATACTAGTCTTGAGTCTGCATAGAACTTAGACCTATAATTTAGAAGTTAGGATCTACCAGGACCAAATATTTTGTCTCTCGGAGGCTTACAGCGGAATAACGTTAGGGCTCTATCTTAGTAAGACTATCTATAGTCACTACTCAAGTCACTGATTTTAGGTGACCAAAAATTATGTCTATGTCTACCTGAGTACACATTGTGTGTCGAGTTAGTTGATCTTGTAATGACCAAACTCGTTTTTACTGTTTCAAAATTTGAAAGCATAGTTGGTGTGTTATAATTTAAAACATACGTGTCAGACCCGAAGCCTCATTACTTTAATGGTCACGTGGGTCCGTGTACTTACGTCAAGGACAAAGTAGTCCCTTGATTATTTTTCTATAAGTTGTTTGTAGGTAAACTTAAATGTATCATAATGAAATTATGATATTTTCTCATGTATGTTTTATTGTTCTATCCTAAAATTGATTATTGTTCTTAGTTCAGAAGGATGTGCATTCATGCTCGAAAAGTAGTCCTTCCGAACGTGCGCTATGTCAGGCAAGGCCGTGATGGGCATTTTCATTAAAGGACATTCGTTCAATTGCATTAAGCGAAGCTGCATGGTTGTTTTATTTTACACCGTCCGACAAGCTTAAGCCGTCAATGAACTAGCCTGTTTTTGTGTTGCACCATTTATACAGCCACTAAGGGGTAACCTGAGGTTTCTTCTTACGAACCTCGCTACAATAAATGATGACGTAGTATTATTTCTTATACCCGTGTGACATTTAGTCTAGGGGGTTTCTGTTTTTATTTATTAAAACAAATAAACTTCTTTCAACTTCACCATGGCGTCCCACTCTCTTTATTTGTTTCGGCTATAATTTAAACGGTGGAACACGCATCCCACAAATTGGTGACCCCGACGTGATCGAAGACCCGGCAGAATCCGGAGAGCGAACGAGCTTCGAAGAACTGATATCATACCAGACTGACGTTATAGCATGATCACAACGACCAAAATCTACGTCATGAGCGACAGCTGCATGCCCCCTACGGAATTCGACGGGAGTGACCAGACTACCTGATACCAAGAAACACCAGATAAACGATGGTTTAAGTAAAACTTTATTGACTGTTATTAGTGAGTGTGCTTAATATTGTGTTATACATATTGTGTTATATTGATAATTTATATTTTGTATCTAGAATTTTGCTGTTATGACAGAGCAAGTCGAAAGTTAGGTGATTGAGCACACCAGATTGGTCCGGGAGCTAACGACCGTTGTAGAGCACATGCAGCGTAGTCGCAGCCACCAGCGCAATGTTAACAAACGCGACACGCCATATCAAGTCACGACTGACGAACTTTGTTGGTATCTTAGCAAGTATGGTGATAATGCGCACCATTGCCGAAAGCCTTGCTTGCGACAGAATTCGGAAAACTAGTAGACCAGAGGATTGGGGCGACAAAACCAACTGGTCAGCCAGAAAGTCGTCTTTTCTATGTTGTTGACAAAAACTCGCACGTGACATTTCTGGTTGACACCGGAGCGGCCGTCTCTGTATTTCCTCCTACGAAACAGAAGCGAACTTGTAGATCGACCATAACATTGAAAGCAGCCAATGGTTCTATCATTGCCACTTATGGGCGACGTTCGCTGACTTTGAACTTAGGTCTCCGTCGCAAATGCCAATGGGTATTTATTATCGCCGATGTATCGGTACCAATACTTGGTGCAGATTTCTTACACCATTTCCGATTACTTGTAGATATGCACCGACGTAAGTTAAGAGACTGCATAACCGGATTACACGTAACGGGCAATCTTTCGAACTGTCCGCGTATTAGCCCCGTGTTTAAAACATCCGATAATTCAGATCCGTTTTGCGAACTCCTTCGCACGGAGTATAATGACGTTACTGTACCTATCTACAAAGCGCAAGCGTTAAAGCACGATGTAGTTCACTACATCGACACGCGCGGTCCGCCAGTCAGCGCAAGGCCTCGCAGACTTTCACCGGACAAGTTGAAGATAGCGCGAGATGAATTTCAGCATATGCTCGATTTGGATATTATTCGCCCGTCCAGCAGTCAGTGGTCTTCCCCATTACACATGGTGCCCAAAAACACAGAAGGAGACTGGCGCCCTTGCGGCGATTACAGAGCGTTGAACCGCGCAACAGTTCCTGACCGTTACCCTGTGCCACCTATACAGGACTTCGCAACGGGTCTCCACGGAATGCAGGTTTTCTCGAAGGTGGATTTAGTTCGAGCATATCACCAAATTCCTGTCGCGCCCGATGATGTAAGGAAGACCGCGATATGTACTCCATTCGGTTTATTCGAATTTGTTCGGATGCCATTCGGTTCGAAAAATTCAGCGCAGTCATTCCAACGATTCATAGACGAAGTCATACGAGGTCTGCCGAATGTATAAGCGTACATCGACGACCTATTAGTCGGTAGTAGTAGTAGGGAGGAACATGAATTCCACCTGCGGCAACTATTTGACAGACTCAGAAAGTTTGGTGTCGTAGTTAATCTAAACAAATGTTTGTTCGGTCAAACAGAGCTAGGTTTCTTAGGTCATCGAATTAATGACGCCGGAGTCAGTCCGCTTCCTGACAAAGTGGCAGCTATTCGCCAATGTAGCAGCCCCACTTCCTTGAAAGGTTTACGCACATTTCTTGGAGTTGTGAACTTTTATCGCAGGTTCATTCCCGACTGCTCACAAATCCTGACGCCGCTCACCGATCTTCTCCGATCTCATCCGAAACGTTCACGTAAACCGCTAGATTGGACACCGGTTTACAATGCTGCATTTGTCGAGGTCAAGGACAAATTAGCAGATATTACCCTGTTGGCCTACCCGAATGCCAAGTTTCCTCTTAGTTTGATGGTAGATGCGTCCGATCGCGCTATTGGCGGAGTTGTACAACAACTCAATAATGACGCATGGCAACCGCTAGCATTTATCTCGCGTAAACTCTCACCGGCAGAAACGAGATATAGTACGTTCGATCGTGAATTGCTAGCCGTGTACCTCACTATAAAGCACTTCCGCTAAATGTTAGATGGTCGAGTTTTCTTTGTGTACACTGATCACAGGCCATTGACATATCCATTCTTGGCACGGCCAGATCGCCATAGTCCTCGCGAGTTCAGGCATCTTGACTTTGAATTTGAATTTGCTCACCTCCGTTGACCGATACACGAGATGGCCGGAAGCGATCCCGATTGCCGACATTACCGCCGAAACGGTTGCCAAAGCATTCGTTGACAGATGGATCGCAGAGTTCGGAGCGCCCGACACTATCACCACTGACCGCGGCCGTAAATTCGAATCTCGACTCTTTGCGGAGTTAACCAAATTTTTGGGAACAACCCGCATTCGAACTACCGCATATCACCCAGCTGCAAATGGCTTGGTCGAAAGGTTCCACCGACAACTCAAGGGTTCTTTGAAGGCCCATGAGGATCCGACACATTGGACCGAATGTTTGCCTTTGAAACTTCTTGGTATTCGTACCACAGTTAAAGAAGACTTAAAGAAGAGTTAGTCTACGGGACTACTCTCCGATTGCCCGGACAATTCGTAGCACCGAAGCGTGTTGAAGTTGACCCTTCCGATTATGTTTCGCGTTTGCGTCAGCACATCTCCTCTTGTACAGCCACACCGACTAGAGCGAGACAAGGCCGAAGTTACGTCCCTCGTGACCTGTTTAAGTGCTCGCATGTTTTTGTTAGAGTAGACGCTGTCGGCAAGCCCTTGCAGCAACCCTACAAAGGGCCGTACATGGTGTTGAAGCACAATGACAAGTTATTTAACATCGGTCATAACGGGAAGCGCTATCAAGTAAGCATTGACCGGTTAAAAGTCACTTATGTGGAAGACCGTGCTAACCACGAGTTTGTGCAGGAAGACAAGGTCGCTACACCAGTTCGCCAAACCAGATCTGGACGACACGTCCATTTTCCCAAGCGATATATTGCAGTATGTTGTTAGATTGGTTAATGTTTTATCTCACTGATTAGTGATGTATTGTATTACATGTATTGTAATGAGTATTATATTGTAATAAGTAACACCTGGTTGAATGCACCCCAGGGAGTAGAGATTGTACATACAGTGTGTGCTGGAAAGCACTGAATTTAATATTGTTGGTATTGTTGATATGTATTGATCGTAAGTAAGTGAATTTTCATGACTTCTTTACTTAGGGGGGATTTAATGTAGTGACCAAACTTGTTATTACTGTTTCAAAATTTGGTGTTTCATTTAAAAACACCGTACAGCATATTGGGCGTGTCTGATTTAAAACATACGTGTCAGACCCGAAGCCTCTTTACTTTAATGGTCAAGTGGGTCTGTGTACTTACGTTAAGGACAAAGTAGTCCCTTGATTATTTATCTATAAGTTGTTTGTAGGTAAAGTTAAATGTATCATAATGAAATTATGATATTTTCTCATGTATGTTTTATTGTTCTATCCTAAAATTGATTATTGTTCTTAGTTCAGAAGGATGTGCATTCATGCTCGAAAAGTAGTCCTTCCGAACGTGCGCTATGTCAGGCGAGGCCGTGATGGGCATTTTCATTAAAGGACATTCGTTCACTTGCTTTAAGCGAAGCTGGTTGTTTTATTTTACACCGTCCGACAAGCTTAAGCCGTCAATGAACTAGCCTGTTTTTGTGTTGCACCATTTATACAGCCGCTGAGGCGTAACCTGAGGTTTCTTCTTACGAACCTCGCTACAACAAATGATGACGTAGTATTATTTCTTATACCCGTGTGACATTTAGTCTAGGGGGTTTCCGTTTTTATTCGTAAAAACAAATAAACTTCTTTTAACTTTACTATGGCGTCCCACTCTCTTCATTTGTGTTGGCTATAATTTAAACGGTGGAACATGCGTCCTACAATCTAAAACAATCGGCAGTAGGCCAAAAAAAAAGTGTCATGTACAATATTCGAGGAGTAGCCTGCGACCAGAATGGCATATTGCAAATTTCGCAATAGAAATGAATTTTCGTAATATGTCCTCGAAATGCTTTAATGGGCTTATACTTTAAATAATTGTTTTAAGGCAAATCGGGGTTCTATTTTGTATTACTGAAGGCAAAAAGAACACTCGCATGAGAAATAACATGCCGTGATTTTTAATCGCTATTTTATTTTTCGGTTTTACTAGCACAGATAGTATTCCTTTTGTAATCTAGACATGAATGACCTACTTTGTTCAATCGGATCTTCACGTCGAGTTCGAGTCTGGTTGTGAGGTTACGCAACCTTACGTGAAAAAAAAAAATATTCACGAAAGGTCGGCTACTACTTTTCCTCTCTCAGGCGGTTGTCGGTGTGTATCATGCGTGATGGATGTCGATTTCCAGAGGCATGCCCAGGTATTCAACATATATTCTTAAGAAAGATGAAAGCAAAACTTCAAAAATAATGCCTGAGTTGGCACATATATTTAAGCACACTATTGACAACAATTATTATAGTGAATACTCAAATCATGTCGAAAATATACAGCCCGCATTCCAAAGGGAATTATTTAACCTAGTAGTTATTTAAATAACGAAAATATCACCAATGTTTATCATATTAAATTCTATTTAGAAATCCTATTCCGAGGCAAACAAGGGAGAAAAGATAAGATATTGGTGTCCGAATAAGTGTCATATTCTTGTGTCAACCATCGCGAGAAAATATGACAACCTAGATTTAAAACTTCCTATTGATATTATAGTTTTATCTCAAAATATAATATTTTCCACAGTTAAGGTCAAGCGATCGAGGAAGCCGTTTCGCTTGCTCTGATTGTGGGGATCTATAAAATAACAAATCCTATAGAAATCAAACACACTTTAAATGCCAAAATTCTATGAATGGCTTTATCAGGTTTGTAAGGGACATCATTTTTATCTATATTTCAGTAGAATGAAAATTGCCAATCAAATAAGTGTTATTGGTATTGCTTTTGAAATCCATTAATAGTTTGTTTTATTCATGTATTGAAGACAAATAGGTAGTCTCTGATTCTCCATGAATTATATTGGCAACATCGTGAAATCGCTATCGGTGAATATTTTAGACTGAGCAAAAACTTAACCATACGGATTTAAGCAATCGCTTTAGTTTGATCCTTTGCTTGACAAGCAATTTCTTGTTCTTGAACAAATTACTTGCGAGAAATCGCAATTGCATGCATACGACACATTGTATTAGTGTAAGATGTAATTTTGTGATAACAATGCATCGTTCAGATATGATGCGGTAGGTAACCGCAAAAACAAGCCATCTGCGGTTTCGCTAACGTGTAAAAAAACTGCACACCACAAGGTCCTGCCCCTATTTAGTGAGTTCAGTTCTTTGTTGTAAGATACAAAATATGAATCGTATTACACGTCATCATTTTAAGAAATAACGCATTATTCACCGTGTCAAATCTGTAGGATGTTTTTGCAACATAGTATAATCAGATTTTGCTAATAAAGTTTTAATCAATTTACATGAAAAGCCGTATGTAATGCATGCATCTACTAACGTCTCTCGAATGGATTGTTGAGTTTCTTGAGAGTTGTAAATATAATTTCTAAACATCATATTTATTTTCTGCCTTGACTTTGCCATCAAACAATATTTACAGCATTTTTTTGTGATGGAAATTCATTTTACATGTTTATTTTTCTTCATATTCCTTGTTGGAAAGCACTGTTAGAAATTGTGCATGCATATGGCCTATTTGGAATTGCATTGGAATAGTGGTAAATTCACTTATCTGTCCTAAAACAAAAAAAAGAGTTTGTCCCCTCCTTGATAATCACCTGCAAGTTTAAGATTATATAGGAAAAGAATATTTGATTAAACCTACAGACNAATTTACATGTTAACATAATACAAAAAGACAAAAGTAATCAAATAAATGGTTATACCCATAACATTTTTTTCTTTCGATGAAATAACGTAGAACAAATGCTCTCTCATTAATATATTTGTTTTATGAAAGTAGTTCCAAAATAAGTTTTCATTATTTTTCCAAAAAACTCGAACCTTGTTACATCTTAACAAGACATGAAAATTTGTTTCTTGTTACATATATATATATATATATCACAATAGTCATTGTCCATTATACGCCATCTGCATAGATTATGATGTGATTAAATTTAACTTGCTTTATCCTTTATCTATTTATTAAATTGTATTTTTAAGTACACAATATATATAGAATTATATGATTGATAGGAAAATACCGTTGTTTTATGTCATAATAAATAGTGCTTGGACTGCTTGAAATTCCCGGTTGAAAAGAATGTCTTATGACCCAATCAATATATTGTTTTCAATTAAACACTGTTGTTCTATTTTAAAGTGAAGTAATCCGTTTTGAAGACATTTTGACTGTTAATGGAGTCAGGGGTGGCCGAACGACTTCCAAAGTGGGGTGGCACCAAGAAAAAGGGGCACTTTCTTGGGAAAAAAAGGCGCCTACAAAGGGAAATCTCAAAGCGAAAATATTGAATTTTTTAGACATAGGTATTTACCCCTATATCGTCATTACATTGTCAGGAATGCTTTCAATATTTGTTTCACTTTGTATACCATACAAGATATTGCTTTAGCATCATCAAAATTATTTGCGAGCGAGCGAAGCGAGCAAGGATATTTTTTAATATTTGTGAGATCGCAGTGCGAAAAATTACATCTTATAAAGAGGAAAAAACCCAATCCTGATGGGGTTATAAGCACATTCTCATAACGGAAGACTGAATAGACCTTTGATAGGTAACATAAAGTATATCATCTATAGATGCGTGCGAGCATAGCGAGCGAGCTTTGGGAGAAATTGCTCTTAGTCGCTTGAAATTTGGGGCGCGTTTAATGATGAGAGGAAAAGGGGACACTTATCTGAAAAGAAAAGGAGCATTTGTCAAAGTACAAAGAGTAATTATTAGAAGTGAAAATGGGGCACTTCTTACACCTTCAAAAAGAGGCACTCAACTAGGGATGAACAAAGTCAGTCATGAAAATAGGAAATGGGCATTTGTCGACGGAAAGGGGGCCTTCATCAGATTTTGATGGGGGCATTTATAGGAGGTGAAAAATGGGACAGGTCCCTTATTAGAAAGGAAAAGGGGCGCGTATCATTGTTAAAAGGGAAATTATCAGAAGTGAAAAGAGGAACTTATCGCATCTGAAAAGGGACAATGACCTGATATGAAAAGGGGCATTTATAATAAAGGAAAATGTGTATTAGTTCAAAGAAAATTGGCACAGATCAGAGATTTGAACGTGGCATTTATCAGAGGTTAAGGTGGCACTTATCTGAAGTGTAAATAAGTAGCTTCTCGTACCTGAAAAAGGGTCATTTACCAGAGAAGGGGCATTTATTAGAAATGAAAAGGGGCAGATGTGAAAATATAAGGTGCGTTTATCCGAGTTAAAATGGGGGTAGTTATTAAAAGGGGTAGTGGCACTTATTACAAAGGAAAAGAGGCACCTCTCAGATTTGAATAGAGCAATTATCAGAGGTGAAGGGGGCACTAATCAACAGAGAAAAGAGGCACTTCTCGTATCTGAAAAGGGGCACTTACTAGAGATTGAAAAGGGAACTTATGAGAATGGAAATGGGACACTTATTGCCAAGGGAAAAGGGAACTTGTCGAAGGAAAAAAGGCACGTGTCCAAATAAAAGGGGCACTTATCAGAGTTGCGAAGGGGAAGAGGCACTTTTAAAAATGAATATGGGCACTTGTCAAAATAAAAGGGGCACCATTCATGTATAAAAGGGGCACTTTTTACAAAGTTAAAGGGGCACTTTTCCTATGTAAAAAGGTGCATACTTCGGGTGCTAGAAAAAGTGGGGGCACTGTTCCCCCCCNACTCCCGGTTGAAAATAATATTGTATGGCATAATCAATATATTTTTTTTAAGAGAACACCGTTGTTCCATAAAGAATGGTTTCATAGTGGATTAATCCGTTTGGAAGACATTTTGACTGTAAATGGAGGATTTAAAAGTGTGGAAGAAATAATAGCTTTATTGAAATTTAGAAATAGCAAAAGATCTGTAATATTTGATTATTCAAAATTACGTCAAGCCATACCTAAAATGTGGCTTTCCCACTGACAAAAAGCAAGATGTATCACCGCTTACTATTCCCAAAACTAATAGGTAAAAATTTAAAGGGCTTAAGTGATATATCACCCAAAGATATTTGTAAAACCATCTAATACAGCGAGAAGGGGTAAATACACGATGTTGTTTCTTCTTGGAAATATTTTAAGGATGACTTCAAGATGGAAGATATGTTTTGAACGGAATTTATTACAAGTAAAAGAAAACAAATTAAGAGAATTTAATTTCAAAGTGTTGTATAACTTATTGCCTGTGTAAAGAAATGTACTTAAATGGAGAATGAGTGATGATGCAAAATGCAAAACTTGTCAGGTAGATGAAGAACTGACACGTGTCTTGGTCACGTGTAAATTAAATAAATCTCAAATTGTTAGTACGTAGTTATGGGAGCCATTCCTCTGTATATGCAGTTAAAATGCAACGTTTTGCCATTTCTGTTAGCTTATTTACGATTGATCTGTCAAATGACAGGATTATTGACACCCAACAGTAAAACACTGTAGATTTCCTGTAATATTTTTCGAGATGTTCATATTTCATATATAGTATTTTGTATAAAGTAGATGAATGCTATGCTATTTATTATGCATCAGTTATATTCCACGATATACCTGACGGATAAGATGCATTTGAAGAGTGATTGTGCTAGGTGTTTGATGTTTACTTTAATTTTTTATTATTTTTTTGTTCTTAGTGCATTAAAAAGGCACTCGAGTCGACTATGTTCCATAGGGTGACATCTGCAAAAGAATGACGGACGCGTCAGAAGCTTCCGGTAAACGTTGGGATGACTTCACTCGAAAGAGTCATCGTAGAAAAGCCACTTCGTATGCACCGTCTACGCATGGGCAGAATGAATGTCTTTTGTAAAAATGAAGAAAACAAACATAACAAACAACTCCAAAACCGATAAAGACTAAATACAGGAAGATTTAGGGAGAGGTAATTCTAAATTGCACAAGGTTGGACAAGCTCCAAGCTTGAAAGATATATGGATATTTGGGGTCATTTGTACATGTGTTATCTAAGACCGGCCTTATGAAGGCGAGCGTCGCTTCTTCATGATAGTATGTGGTTTTCGACGAAATGGCAATTATATATTATTCTATAATCATTAAATAATTCTTCGTCAATCTTTGCAGCGTTCAATAAATCTACGATTGGATTTGAGATGACTAAACTGTTTCCATAGCAATAATCATTTACAGCTGTAAACAAAAATATTAAAGGGTTGTTATGGAGCTGATCGAATACGTAATGCGCAATTGTAGAGCATTAGCGTTGTACTGAGCAGTGCTTTCTTGCAACAACAAAAAGTAAACGTGCAAATTGACACTAGACATAAGTTATATTATATTTTCGTGTAATCTTCTCTTATTTTGTTATGTCTAATTCTTTTCATTTTTTACTTGTTACTACCAAACCGTTACACCCTCGGAATCTAAGTTTCTACGTAATGCGGTATTTCGTAAATCACTAGTAAAAAAAAGTAAAATTGTAATAGTGAAATCTTTGCATATAAATTTCCCACATAAAATTTGGTTGAAAATACGTGAATTCTAAAATCTTACTTTGAAGCATTTGAGGCTAATATCGAAATATTAAACGTTGTTAACCCAAATTTATAAAAATGTATATGTCGGAGTTATCCTATTGAATTTTGTTAATTATAGAGTTTTCGATATTGAATTAAGAGTTCGAGTCATGTGTTTTGGTAGGATAAAGTTATCTCTCTTTTTATCTTTGTATTTCTTGTTTATGCACATTGTATATAATGAAAGGGCGCTTTATTAAAATAATCGTATTATTAGTATGACTTCATGTGCAGGTATCGGCATGTGAAGGCACATAATTAATGCTCTCTTGTTTCGAATACAATTTTTGTTTTTACTTCATTGTTTTTAATTTAGGCATATACTATATACAAGAACTCTTTGAAGAAGGACATCGTTTTCCGTTTAACGACATATAATTAGTACGCCTTAAAACAAGCTTTTTTGATAATACTAAGCTGAAGAATGCTATTCTAAAGATTCGTTCTAACTATTTTACAGACGGAATCAAGTTCGCCCTCTTGAAATTTCTTATTTTAGATGTAGAAGTTAGAATGTTTTCTAGGTTTCTGCAGTCTGATATCTTTAACACGAACACTA
>BEXV01004867.1:0-11876 GCA_003118195.1 Hemicentrotus pulcherrimus | reverse complement strand
ACTTATGAAATTCTATACATTGAGATTGTTATCATAATATCTCAAGAACCACTGGAGATTTAAACTTCAAACTTAATGATAGTGTGTATCACCATAGGAAGACAATCTGATTACATTTTGGAGCACGTAGGTCAAAGGTCAAAGGTGAACAGGGCTCATTATGTTTTCAAAAAATAGCTCCTGATCGCCTTATCTCAAGAACCGATATACAGATTACCATCAAACTCATGACATGTATATGTATCTTGCAGAGCCAATGAACTGATTAGTTTTTAGGGTCATCAGGTCAAAGGTCATGGGGCTCATTATGTATGCCTATAAATAGCTTGTGAGTGCATTATCATTAAAAAACCGACAGATGGATTACAAACAACTGGAATTTTAAAAATTGCTCTATGGCGGAGGCATCATTTTCGACTGCGCGCAGTCAAAATTCCATCTAGTTTAGTTTTTTGATAAATTGATATACATGTATCTGTAAAGTGCTTTTGAGCCATGGTCAATGTATTATTAAAGTGCGAAATAAACCCAGAACAATATTGCAATTATTATTATGGTACAGTAGATAATTAGATGAAATGTTTATTTATTCTCTTGTATGCCAGGGTTAGTGGGTCTGTAACCCTGCATGACCTGTTGTGAACATGCATGTACATAACCAAAAGAATAACTGTCTGAAAAATGGATAACTGCAGCAAATTCCTTTTTTAAATGCCTGTATACCACCATGGTGATGGATTTTTCAGGGATGTCTGTCTTTCTGTTCATCCGTCCATCCCACTTTTGAACCAAACAGAAAACTTTTAGAACCTTTAATCTTGGATTAAAACATGTAAAGATGGAGTGATTATATTTTCAGTTTACAAGGTCAAAGTTCAAAGGTCCTGGTAATTTTTCTTATTTTCAACATGTTTTAGCATGAATACATAGTGTCATTTTTACATATCCTTTCTCGACTTCTCTAGTGATGAACTCTTGTTGACAACGATGTTGAAGTAATACCATTTAGGACATTGACATATGTACACATTGCAACTTTTTAGTGAAATAGTGAAAATTAAATACAATGTGAATTCCTCTGTCACGACCCAAAAGCAATTGTTAACCTATTGAATACAGGAAATGGTCAACTCCTGTATTAAGTCAATGGAACTGAGAGAATTCGGTAGTCAACGGGTTAACCCTGTGTTAAATTAGATGAGTTTAATAGACTACTTTAGTTTATATCTATGTGAATAAGATGTGAACTAATCTGTTGTTCCATCACATCAGCCAGTACACCTCAAGAGAGAATGAATTGTTTGAATCTTTTTTCAGTGAACGGTGCTGAGAACGGAACACAGGTGGGATGTGTCGTCCCTCGTGGGGAGAACGCCGAGGTCTCCAGCACTAATGTTGCCACACAGCAGGTTCTATTGGAAGGTGAGGAGGTCAGATTTTCATGTCACCCCCGTCACAACCTCAGAGGCTCGGACACTAGTCATGTTGATCTTACCTGTCTCGGCAATTCATCCTGGGACAAAGATGAACCCGTATGTGAGCCAAGTGAGTATTCTAAACCAATATGAGAGATGCTAGTTTTCAGGAACGTTGCTTTATTTCAGACCTGGGTCCTAGCTGTTTCATAAAACTTGATATCAATAACAAGTTACAGTAACTGTTATGAGCTACTGAAATTGTGGCATCTGATTGTCTGAGAGCTAATTTGTCATAGAATTTCAGCATTTGTTACTGATAACAAGTTTTATGAAACAGGGCCTTTATTTTTTTTCCTTCCCCCCATTCTAGGCTTGTGTTTGCTGTACAGTAGGGTTGTATTGGAGTGGTGTAACAGCTGCAACAGGGATTTGAACCCTATACCTTGTGGTTTACAGTCAGGAGACTTATCCATTTGACCACAACACCTTTATCCATCCCTGTGTAGAAAAACATCTGAGAACGGTATGTGAGACTCTGTTGTACATCTCAGCAATTATTATGATTAAAGTAATGAATTTGCAGTAGTGGATGTTACCTCGTAAAATATGTTTGGAGCCAGAAGGGTGTTTAACTCACATCATTTTAAACAGAGTTAATGCTCTTATGACAAGTTAGTTGTTGACAGGCTTTGTCTAAGGGTATATGTATGGCATGTAAGTTTGTATGATCATCGATCTATCTATATATAATTAAGCAATCTATCGCTGATGATAATAGCAATAATAATATGTCTTGTTTACCAATAGAATCCTCATCAGGATGTTCTCCCTGAGGGCCCTGTAATAATATTGTTACTCTGGCTTTAACCGAGTTACCATAAAAAGGTGCTCAAACATTCAAGGAATTTCTTCCTACCATGTATTTAACTAAGATTGATTGATTTTCCTAAGACAGCTAGTAGTACTTTGATGACTTTTCTTTTCAGAAATGTGCACTGTTGATCCCCTAAATAATGGCAGTTTTCCAAATGGTAAACTCTTATACAACCATGGTGAAAACATCACTTTCACTTGTAATCCTGGCTATGAGAAAGAAGAGGATAGGTACTGGTGTGATAGGAGAATTGTAGTCCCACGCAATCCAAGTTGTATTCAAGGTAATACTGCTATGTTATTTATGTATGCATGTGTTATTTTGCATTACAGTATATCCTCTTTTCTTCAAAACCACAGCTTTTCACATGTCACCGAATGCAATATCTAGAGAATATACAAAAGCAGTGGACTTTGAAGAATATCACATGGGACCTCTCTGTTCCGTTGTAACAATCATACCAAACTCCAATTGGAAGTAAAAAGTTTCTTTTACAGTCAAACCTGCTTTAGCGACCACCTGCCTATAAAGACCACTTTTTATGTTCCCCTTGAGCGGTCTTTGTATACAGCTTTCACTGTAATACCAACTGAAATGTTAATTGTAATACAACATAATTAGATTTATACTGGGGGGTTCCTAATCATTTTTTGATGAGTTGTAATTGACGACATCAAATCACATTAAATTGTGTGAGAAAGCATGGAAATCTGAGAAAGAAGGAAAAACAAAGAAAAAATCTCTATAAATGACATTTGCTGAGCATACGCGCTCTGTACAAACATATCAGAATCCTCTGTTAGAAATAATCAATTATGAAACTTTGCAAAATAACTTAGTCCTTGAAATTTTCAGAAATATTAAGAATAATATCAGAAATAAAGATGACGATTCTGAGAAGTCCAGTTGTCCAATTTATTGTTCTGCACAGTAGACCCGTCTGTCCAACACATTGTACAACACATGGTACAACAGTTCAGATATTTTTTAATTAAAGAGCGATGTAACCATTACTAAAAATGGAAAAACCTCTAAAAATTAAAAGAATCATGGTTGAAAGGTTAACCAGTGAGGATAAAGATGAGGATGAGTCATGGAGTCACTGGGTCATGGGTCATGGGTGTCCTGAATAATAGTGAAGGATTAACAAAAGTATCATGTGCTGGGTGGAGGTGATGGAAAAAAATGGAAATGAGATGAAGAGCGTCATCAGCTGGTTGAAAGGAAAAAACGATTTGAAAATCTAAGACCACTAAATTTTACCGTTTACAGTAGTGTGAAGAGAACATGTAAGTACCAAATGTCAGGCAAAGTTTTCTTCTGTGTATTTTAGTTGTTCTTATTTTGTGGTCCATGATTTCTTCCGAATAGCATCTTGCAATGCTCCAGACCTTCCGGATCACATGATAGCTTCACAACCACAACCTCAGTTTCCTCATGGAACGTTGCTCGATGTCTCATGTGAATACGGGTTTCAGCTTAGTAGGAACCAAGAACAGCTAAGATGCAATAGAGGTGGCTGGAGCCCACCCTTAACAGCAACATGTCAGAGAGGTAAGGCTAAAGAGAAAATGATCACTATCCATTATACAACTATTGACTGCTTTTAGGAGCATGGTTAAAACCATTGCCCAAGGCGATCTTCAAACTGTACTGACACAGGGGATGCATTATATTCATATATTTTTGGTTGGTATGTGTGGCAGAAAAGAATGATCGAGCACAGTCATGTGGTGTCATTTGACCAAACTGATTGCCTACATTTCTAGAACCCATTTTTATATGTTTTGGTGGTGGCATTGTAGTCGAAGATTAATATCTCAGTCGCACCACCAAACTGATAACAATTCCCAAAGTGACTGATTCTAGGCCATTTTAAGTTATGCCAATTTTTGCTGTTCAGTCTATTGTTTGGAGAGGGTCCTCGTCCTGTGGTTGAGGTTTGAATCTAGAACATTTTTTTAAACGCCTTTTAAATTTGGATCAAGTAATAATCTGGGACAGTATTTTGAAAACTATGTTAACTTCTATGTTAATTCTCAGAGTTAACATACCCTTAACATTCCTCTAAATCAATATTCTGAAAACTATTTTCATGGTCCCGGTATGTTGCTATTATTTCATTGTATACATGGCGCTGCTCCGCAGTATAACATCGGCTCAATTAAGCATAACTTTCCTTCTAGACAGCTACGTTCTCAAAACTCTGGCTTACTTGTTACTCCTAGGGTTAAAACAAAGTGGGGGGAGCGAACCTTCACTCATGCTGGGCCTTCATTATGGAATACTCTCCCTCAATGGATTAAGAATAGCAGTACTGCTGAAGTGTTAAAAAACAATCTTAAGAAATTTCTGTTTAATTTAGCTTATAATTGATTACCATTACCTTTCATTTCCGTACCTTTCCTATCGCACTTTGTATAAATTTATCATGTATGTATTTCATCTTTTGCACAAGCTGCGCCTTAAGCTTTTGACTGTCGAATGGATTTGGCGCCTTATAAATCTGATGTATTATGTATTATTAAGTAATTCTCCCTTGACACGTCTATTTTTCATTGATTTTCTAATGAGAATCACTTTTAAAATGTGCTCTTAATTATCCAACCATTTTTCATGTTTGAATATGTGTACAGCTGTATACACTATGGATTATAAAACACATTTATTGAGTATATCATCAAGTCATATGCATTTCCTTTGTTCAAAATTCATAGATTTGCAGAATTCATACCCTTACCACATTTTGTAATTTTAGGTGACAAATCGATTTGTCCCATTGAATTTGACATATTAAACTCAGTAGCTAATTTAGATTAAAATCTAAAAGTATTCAACAAAGACCATATTTCATCCAGTACACCTTTCATGCTTGAGTTACAAAAAATACAAAAACTTTCAAATTTACAAGGGTTATGGATAATTTAGTTGTTAACTGTATGTATATATATGACCTACCTTGACCTAAGCCTTCCACACCATCTGGGAGATATGTGTGATGGCATCTGCTTCATGACCTCGAGCCAGATCTTTCCTCTTGTGATTATATAAACTTGAAGCATTATTTGTATTTGGTTCAAATTCAGTGTTGACATTGTTTTGATGTAGTGCCATGTGGACGTCCAGTGAGGGCCTCTTATAGCACCATTGAAATACTACCAGTGGTACAAGGATATGTGCATGGTACCAGGGTCAGGTATAGCTGCAGTGAAGGCTGGGAAATCGAAGGTACTGCAGAGAGAGAGTGCGACAATGGACAATGGACAGGTTCTACGCCAGCATGCAGAGTAGCAGGTATACAAATATTCTGAGGACTTTGTGTTAAATAAGAAGTCAATTTAGTCAGGTTGTTTTATTCTTATAATTAAATCACAAGCTGCACCATCTGCTACGTGTAGATCGCAATTGAGACGATTGGGTGTAGAGGCGTTTTGGGGTAGTGGATATGTCACCAGACCACACAATTTAAGTAATGGGGTTTGAATTCAAGCCCACCACCAGTGTCCTTAATTTGGCAGATGTTAATCTACATTAACCACTCCCCATCCATGCATGCTTGGGCTGAATGTTGAAGCACCGTGATGAGCTTCACACATGATGGATATTGGTGCTACGTTAAAATCCATTCAAGACATTGCTCAGTTTGATGACCATATATGTACCTTAGACTGGCTTTCAACTAGCTTAAAGATGAAATAGATTTTGACTTTTGACCAAAACAAATCATCATATGATTTCAGCTTCTACCAACCTAATTACTGAGTAGGCAATCTTTCATCCACTCCTGTGGACTTTCTCTAACTAAATGATTCTTCACACAGTTTCTTGCCGTCTGCTGCATCAAGATCACCAGGCGCGAAGATAGGTGACAGTGAATAGCCAGAGTCCCTATTGAGTGACGGATTAATCCTTTTGATCCAGATAGATTCTTTAATGTTTCTTGACCAGAAGTTCATGTGTTTTAAAGTCGATTATATGGGCATCATATCCCATCCAATGTTGTATCCAGTATTAAAGGCCGTCTGTACTAGTTTGGCCAGGGGGGAATAGACCCCTGTAAGGGCACTTGATATGTGTTTATCTCATTAAATCAGCTCTCAATAAACATAAGAAAAAGAGGATCATGGTACAGGCACCGCTTAGGCATTTTTGCTATAGAGAGGGTGCAAGTAGCTATAAGTAGTGCAGTGGGGCTTTAAGGATGTGTTCTGCCCCTGCTGAATGAGATGGTTTCAATCTATGAGGACTCTTTTTTTTTTTTCAATCAACACTGTATTAGTGTTTTCACAATTTCTACAACATAAAAATTGCCACAGTCGGTACATGTTATCTTGTAGACTATACCTGTCATTTCTTCTATTATCGATTTATCATTTGGATGAAATAGCCTGCTTTTTAAGGTGTTTGGGCTCTGAAAGGCAACCCTGATGCAGTTGCTACGTGATTGATTGAACGATTACAAAAAAAGTCCTTAGATGGAGCAAGGATCAGATAGTTGCTAAGAATGAGAAGCCACAATTCAATGAGCTTCTCTAATTTGTGATGTCATGTTTAATTTATGTTTTTCCAACAGCCCCTCCTCGATGCATGCTCCCAGAAAGATCCAGCGGACAGCGTTACTCAATAAGAGGTTTTACAGGGAATATCTTTGATGAGGGTTTGCCCATTGGTGAGCGCGTATCCATTTCTGTTAGTTGTAATCAAGGCTATACAGCTCAGCCGTCAGTTCAGACAGAATGTTTAGAGAGGGGAGTATGGTCAGTCGCTGTACCGATATGTGGTAAGCCAGGATACAGCAATTTTTGTTTATTATGGTCTCCTTATTGTTGCTTGTGTATGCTCGTTTGTGAACATTGCATGTATATGATCAGTTGTTCAATTCCTATCTTGCTTGCCCTCATACACTATTATGATGAACACAATTCTGTGACACACTCAAAACAAAGTACTATTGTGTCATATGTTTTTGTTATCCCTTCGGGACAGGATTTATTTTTAGGGCTAAATTAAACTCTGAAAACAATTTACATGGGCAGGGATGTTGTCGAGAAAGTTTAAAAAAATACCAATTTTGATCAGAAATCAATGATTTTGATTTTTTCAATATGTTGGCAATTTGAGGATATAGCTTATTTTCCTGTCAAAATTTCTGACCTCAAAGGCAAGATAGTCATGAAATAAAAAATGGATGCAGTGTGTGCATACATTTTCGCCCTTTCTACACATGCATCTGGCACATTTTGGGGGCTCTAAATTGAAAGTTATTGCTCTTGCAAACATGTGATATGAGAGTAGTATACGGTAATGCCACATTGATGCATGACATGGGGCATTTAGAATACGAAAGGTTATAAATCCTTAAGTCAATTGCTACCTATTCTTTGTGTTGACTAGCACTCTTGGCACCCTATTAAATGTGCCAATTGTCTGATGTGGCACATTAAAGGCTAAAAATAAGGATATCAACCTTACCGAGTTGTATACTATTTCACATTATAAGGGTTTCTTACATTTTATTAAAATTTACCTTGGTAACAGTGTTATAGTCCATTTTTAGAGAATATCACTCATATAACGAAAACGAAGTTCAAGATATGGTCTGATGTATTCCTTAGTTACTAGTCTTGAGACAGGGGAATCTAGATTTCAGAAAGCAAGACAAGATTTGAATTTCCTGAAGCAAGACTTTCCGGAACAGTATTCTTCGCCTAAAAACTGGCGACTCTTGTTCCGAACTGAGTCACGTCTTTTGGATGGTGATCATAAATTATCATATCTGATTGACACACGTCTGTTAAAACCCAATTACACAAACACTCACTGCAATATGGGCAATGAAATGGGGATTAGAGATACAAAGATGAGAGATTAGAATTGAGGATATTAGGCATATGCTTTCTCAGAACTTTTCAGAATTACATTTTATCGATCAACCCTACAGAATTCACCATATTGTTGCCAATTTACCTCTTTATTCTTTCGTTCTTCTGACTCCTGCAGAAAGAATGGAAAGGTTGTGTTCCAAGCCTAGATACATTTCTCATGTTGTCCAGTATGTGAACGGACTAGAGACGAACAGACTTGATACTTACCCTCATGATGAGCTTCCTGAGGGGACGTTTCTAGTGTCTCGTTGCTCTCTCCCTGGACAGTATGTGTTGCGTGGTAGTGCAAATAGAACCTGTTCTGATAGCAGCTGGACAGGAGAGGAACCAAGCTGTGGTAAGAAAACATCCCCACATTATGGAGTTCATGTAGGCCCTATGTTTTTATACTGGGCACGGGCCACTCACAAAAATAATTAACATGTCTCTCCCAAATCTATGTGACATTCACAGCGATGCCAACCCAATAGGATGGTTGTCAGGAACATTTAGCACATTTTGGGGTAACAAACGGGGGTCTTTCCAGAACGCAAGACAATTCAGTATTTTTTTCGCGCAAAAACGCACCCAATCACTCTTATTACTGCATTTTGAAACTACCATTTTTAAGTTCAAAATAAAGATGTGCATCAAAACGTTAAGAAAAAGTTTGTAGTCATAATGATCTCCTCCTCGTGTACTAGCTCGATCTTATGCGTGAATTCATAATAATATACAGGAAGAAAACACCTGGTTCGAGCGTTGAATGGCAAACTCAAATCCACAGTCATAATGGCAGAACTTGTATCCTACACACTAATGGACATCACTAATGCACTATCGCTACTTTAAATGCGTATTGCACGATCATCCTGCTCCCCCCAGAACGCACAACCGTGCATCTATATATTAATACCACTAATCGTCGCATGGGGTCCAAAACGGTTCACGAAAAACGTCTTTCCCCGACCCCGTCCGCCTCCGTCATGGCGCCGGAACGGCGGCACAATTCCACAAGGCATGTCTCCCGTAACCCGCGTGCCACCTCGACCCCACGATCGAGGTCCATGTCGTAAAACGCGGTTTCGGGGTTCCGGGGAGAACGGGCAGACAAGAGCACAGTGAGCGTCAAGGATTGCGAGGAGGCGACAAATTGACCCTAATGGCAAGCCATAGTGAGGCAGCATGGCGTGCACCCGCCCTCTGTCTAATCAAAGAGAGAGACAAAGAAATACAGGATAAACGATAATTCACTCACGTCAACGGGTGTAGAAAATATCATTGTAACGGGTGCGGCGTACACCGAGTAGGACATCTTTCTATAGGATATGCTTTACAGCATGTCACAGAAATACACATTAACCGATGAATCACACGGGTGATGGGATGTAGTAAATCTACGCTCTGTCGGGTTGGGCATACCCATGCTATGGATCTTGCTATAGGATATGCTTTGTACTCCAGACGGCCTAGCTATGCGTGTACGTGTACGTGTATAATGGATGCGAGGATTTTACGCTCATGTCACACGCACAGTCGTTTTGTGACTTTCATTCTCTGATTGCTGTGATTTTTATATAGCTTACGTGAATTAGAGGTATGAAAGCAAGGCTTACTTTGTGATTATCCTGTCCATGTTTACTGAATTTTGATAATCATTCTTCAAAGTAAAGTTTTCACAAGTAATTCATCGTAACTGACGGTTCAGTTGCGAGCTTGCTGCATCGAGGCTTGAGTCATGAGTCCACACACGGACAGTGCAGTGCGCCACTGCTGCCTGCCGAGCTAGCACTGTCGGAACTGTGACTGTGTGTGAGCTGAGCTGAGCTGAGCTGTATAGAGTAGACTCAACAACATTTTGAAATTGCTATTATTGCCCCGATTTCAATATAGTTTCGTGAAAAGAGGTATGAAACCAGAGCTTAGATTGTGATTATTCTGGCCATCTATAGTTGTATACTGAATTTCGATAATCATTTTTGAAAGTAAAGTTTTCACAAGAAAATCAGACGGTCGTCATGGTCGTTTAAAAACATGATAATACCGTTACATCAAATCAATGCATTAAAAAGTTTTTCAAAGTATGGCGGGGGGGATGGGATCAGGTAGCTTAAAGCGAGTTGAGTTGAGGCGTGGTGTCCACGAGGTTCAAACTTCAAAGGGCTGAACCTCCGAAAGCTCAGGGGTTTTAGGCATTTAATTACGGCAGATGAGCATATTTTTAATACCTTATTTGTGACAATGGCAGGTCGATCACTAATTGGCGTGGGGTCCATATAGTTGCGTACCAACTACGCTGAGAGTACGCTGGCCTACGTTATTGTACACTGAGGGACGCAAAGAAGTACGCAAGATGGACGCAAACAATTTAATGTTTAAAAAAATTTGCGTACTTTTGGCGCGTAGAAACTTGACGCAGAAAGTACGCCTTTTTTTACGTAACACTACGCTACTAAAGTAAACAAACTGTATCTTTAAATGAATTAATGAAAAATTAGCCCAAGAAAAAAGAGCCCCCGAAAGTTGCAAAAGTAGCCTCTGAAAATAGTCCCAGAATTTGATATAGATCGAGCACCCGAAGAAAAAAAAATCTTTCACTGGATTCTACGCTCACAGTCCCACACACAGTCGAGTCAATTTGTGCACAAACCGTCCAATTTTTCGCCTAAAATCTTTACTTTGAAAATAATTTTGTGAACAATGCCAACATAATCATAATCCAAGCTTCTGCATGTAGTCTTTTCATGAAACTACATTGAAAACACAACAATAATAATGCAAATTAATAGTAATTATCGAGATCCTATCTGACATAGTTTGTTTTACGATGCGCCATTCATGGTCAAGCAGCATATATTTCTCTATATAAAAATAATATTTTTTTTTTGTGGATAGCACATAGGCCTCTATCTATTTATCTATTTGGCCCCCCTCCCCTAGAATCCTGTGGATTTTCCACGGGTCCTGCTAGTAGAATACTAATATCAAAACAATATTGATGGCTGCCGCATTGTTTCCGAAACAGGATGGCGGCGGACGTTCTGCTAGTGGCATCATAGACCATGTGTGTAATAAGCGTGTAGCGAGCGAAAGTGCTCATCCAATGTAGTCAGATTCAGTGAACTTGTGAGTAAATGTGTGCGACATGCAGTGTCGTGTAGGGAGGCTATGTGTAGATAGGCGGCATACGCTATAATGTACTTAATTATCATTTCCCGTAACCTTTTGGTTGTTTACCGTAACTCCGTAACAAGAGCAATAAAACAAGAAAAAATATGGCGAAACCTAACGGTTGGCATCTCTGCGTTGAAATGGAAATGATGTACCATATATACATGTAATAATGATAATAATAATCTGGATTTATATAGCGCTTAATATGGAAAAAGTTTTTAAGCGCTTTACACATACTTATATCCCAGTCATTGAATTCATTCATGAACAATGTGCACCATCTCCACTCCCTGGGGGGCATTCCTACTATATGGTCACCATGTTGGGAAGAATATTTCTGAGTTAAATACCCATAGGCCTTATGCACTGAGCTTTTGGCCCAGAAAAAGTGCAAAAAAGTCCATTTGAACATTCAAAGCATTATTTTAAAGGGTTTATCCAAAGATTCATTTTAAAACTTAATCAAAGTAAATGTGGAAAGTTGAAGCCGATACAAGTTCTTTACTCTGAGTCATATACAATCAGAAGCCTCATTATGTTTAATCT
>BEXV01004864.1:0-11987 GCA_003118195.1 Hemicentrotus pulcherrimus | reverse complement strand
CCCCCCCCCCCCCCCATTCCTGGATCCGCCACTGGAATAGACATTCTTATCTATACCACCTTGCAAGCATATAGCCAAACCGTAGAAAACCTAAAATATCTTGAATATATATATATTCTTTCTTCGATATCACCCCATGGAAAGCAAAACGAAATACAAACTAGACATGTAATATTTGTTTGGAACAAGTATAGGTGGGCTGGTCAAACTAAATTTTGACACAAAATAGAGCAAGAATAAGCGAGATACTGCTTTAAAATGCTTGAAAAACAATATCATGTAGATTCATGGCTTGAACGAAATTCACCTTCTATAGGCATAACACGCAAATAATGAAATTCCTGATATGTGCCTCTTTAATCGTAATTTTTACTATGATGACGTCATCAAAATGAAAATGGTAGTAACTAAGCTTGTAGAGAATTGTCTTAGCTACAACAAATCGATCGATATTTACAGAGATACAATCAATTTTACATAAATATGCCGACGTCATAATATGCAAATTCGTATTTTTAGTTCGGAGGCCATTATGATGATGTCAGAATATTTTAATAGCCAAGTGAGACATTAAATCATATTTCCGACTCATCCTCTATCAAAACATGAAACAAAATTGGGAGTCCAAGTCCAAGTCCATCCTAAAGAGTTATTATGGAATTTGTATAGGCATGTTTTTGCCCATATATGCTATGTATTACAAGAGCTCGCGCGCACGGACATTTATCTTGAATGGACGCTCATCTTGTTCTCAATGGTCATACAGAGATAAACATGGTATCATATTGTTCTAAAAAATATGAGAAATATTTTTCTTACATATTTCATAGCTATATCCATTATATGATGGTGGATAGGTCATAATACTAAACATCATCATAATTATGTGTATTTGTATTGCCATACAAGCGCCATGAGCACAGAACGGTGGACTTGTGCGCTATACAAATAGCCATTATTATTATTATTATTATCTTTATTGCATCATTATTATTATTCAAATAATGGAGGCTACGATATTTTTATCTCACATGTTTCAAAGTTCAAGAGTCGGCAGGATAAATTGTGGATGATTTGAATGGACCAGAGCACGCTGGCTTATGTGAAGGAAATCAGACAGATAAAGTGGATATATGACGCTTGTACTGACATCACCAGGACTGTCCGAGACCGATTGTTTTTTATTCCAAAAATTGGAAGTATGGTCGCAAGTATTATTTTATCAAATGAGAATATCTCCTTGGTGATACATCACGATGACTATTAAAATGGTAATGCACTTGCTCATCACGTATTCATAACCACTCCCAGTGTGAATACGTCATCCGTTATCGAGATTGCGCACGCACTGCTTATTGTCTACAAAACAACTTCCGTTTCTCTTTAATGATCCGCCATTTTAAGAAGAAATCTTAGCGAAATATCGTGGAACAGTTTTGCACACTGATTTGTAAACTGATTTGACAATCTACAGTTTCATTCTGAAGCAAGAGACCGTTGATGTGGATGATTTAGGTGGACCAGAGCATATGCTGGTTAAAGGAAATCAGACCAATATGTGGAAATATTACGCTGGCACTGACTGACAGGGTCAGGACTGCCCGAGACTAAATTGGTTATGTATGGTCGCAAGTATCATTTTATCAAATAAGAATATTTCCTTTGCCGTATTTCCAATGCATAAGTATTAGTAGGCCGCTTTAGAAAAGTCTAAACCTGCACGGAAACAAAGATATCTACCTCTCAGGCTGTAGCTAGAGCGGGTAAATTAATTGACGTATTTATTTTCTTCCGAGAATGACTTACATGTACATAACGCAAAGGTGACTTTGCTTTCTCGTTGGTCAAGGAGTAAAGGTTGAGAGGAATGATAATGATGGTCGAATATCTCTCCACTGTGCATCATTCTTTGGTCATTTCACTGTAGTTCAGTATCTCGGTGGAAAAGGAGCACAGATTGAGAGGGAGAATAAGAATGGTCTAACCACTTCACTATGCATCAATCAAAGGACATCTTAAAGTAGTTCAGTATCTCGTTGGACAAGGAGCAAACGTTGAGGAGAATGATAACAATGGTTATACACCCCTTCACTCTGCATCACTCAATATGGACATCCTAAAGTAGTTCGGTATCTCGTTAGCCAAGGAGCAAACGTTGAGGAGAATGATAATGATGGTCGCATATCTCTCCACTGTGCATCATACTTTGGTCATCTCAATGTAGTTCAGTATCTCGTTGGCTGGGGAAGGAGCAAAGATTGATAAGGTTGATAACTTTAATAGGACTCCACTTCACAATGCATCAACCAATGGTCATCTTGAAGTCATTCGTTATCTCGTTGGTCAAAGAGCACAAGTTGAAATATGTGATAATGATGGTCGCACATCTCTCCACTGTGCATCATACTATGGTCATCTCAATGTAGTTCAGTATCTCGTTGGACAAGGAGCACATATCGAGAGGGAGAGTAAGAATGGGCACACACCACTTCACTGTGCATCATTCAATGGACATCTTAAAGTAGTTCAGTATCTCGTTAGCGAAGGAGCAAAGATTGATAAGGTTGATAATTTTAATAGGACTCCACTTCACAATGCATCAGCCAATGGTCATCTTGAAGTCATTCGTTATCTCGTTGGTCAAAGAGCACAAGTTGAAATATGTGATAATGATGGTCGCACATCTCTCCACTGTGCATCATACTATGGTCATCTCAATGTAGTTCAGTATCTCGTTGGACAAGGAGCACATATCGAGAGGGAGAGTAAGAATGGGCACACACCACTTCACTGTGCATCATTCAATGGACATCTTAAAGTAGTTCAGTATCTCGTTAGCGAAGGAGCAAAGATTGATAAGGTTGATAATTTTAATAGGACTCCACTTCACAATGCATCAGCCAATGGTCATCTTGAAGTCATTCGTTATCTCGTTGGTCAAAGAGCACAAGTTGAAATATGTGATAATGATGGTCGCACATCTCTCCACTGTGCATCATACTATGGTCATCTCAATGTAGTTCAGTATCTCGTTGGACAAGGAGCACATATCGAGAGGGAGAGTAAGAATGGGCACACACCACTTCACTGTGCATCATTCAATGGACATCTTAAAGTAGTTCAGTATCTCGTTAGCGAAGGAGCAAAGATTGATAAGGTTGATAATTTTAATAGGACTCCACTTCACAATGCATCAGCCAATGGTCATCTTGAAGTCATTCGTTATCTCGTTGGTCAAAGAGCACAAGTTGAAATATGTGATAATGATGGTCGCACATCTCTCCACTGTGCATCATACTATGGTCATCTCAATGTAGTTCAGTATCTCGTTGGACAAGGAGCACATATCGAGAGGGAGAGTAAGAATGGGCACACACCACTTCACTGTGCATCATTCAATGGACATCTTAAAGTAGTTCAGTATCTCGTTAGCGAAGGAGCAAAGATTGATAAGGTTGATAATTTTAATAGGACTCCACTTCACAATGCATCAGCCAATGGTCATCTTGAAGTCATTCGTTATCTCGTTGGTCAAAGAGCACAAGTTGAAATATGTGATAATGATGGTCGCACATCTCTCCACTGTGCATCATACTATGGTCATCTCAATGTAGTTCAGTATCTCGTTGGACAAGGAGCACATATCGAGAGGGAGAGTAAGAATGGGCACACACCACTTCACTGTGCATCACTCAATGGACATCTTAAAGTAGTTCAGTATCTCGTTAGCGAAGGAGCAACGATTGATAAGCTTGATAATTTTAATAGGACTCCACTTCACAATGCGTCAATCAATGGTCATATTGATGTAGTTCAGTTTCTCGTTGGACAAGGAGCACAGATTGAGAAGAATGATAACAATTGTTATACACCCCTTAACAGTGCATCAATCAAAGGTCATATTGATGTAGTTCAGTATCTCGTTGGACAAGGAGCACATATCGAGAGGGAGAGTAAGAATGGGCACACACCACTTCACTGTGCATCACTCTATGGACATCTTAAAGTAGTTCAGTATCTCGTTAGCGAAGGAGCAACGATTGATAAGCTTGATAATTTTAATAGGACTCCACTTCACAATGCATCAACCAATTGTCATATTGATGTAGTTCAGTATCTCGTTGGTCAAGGAGCACAACTTGAAGGTAAGATTTGCATTTTGACGGTGATCGTGGAGCTATTTCTTGTCAGAAACCGGTGTGTATTTATGGGGTTTGAGCTATCCAAACAATACCTAAGTTGGTTTACATTCTTTCCCTTTTTCCAAAGGTATTGGTGCCAATATCCCGATAGAAAAATAATTCGATTAAAAAAAGAGAATATTTTTAAGGATGATTTTTACCCCGCTTTACCCAGATTGAAGAACAATATTGAGCAACTTTTTCTGATTCTATAACTTTACGAATTCGAGTCAAAATACAATTTTTGGATTGCCTCTTGGTCCTGCCAGTGTATTTTCTCTGACTGTTTTTTAAATAGTCCTACAAGAACTAGAGAAAACAACAAATGAAAATATATATATATTTTTTTAAAAATACATAAGATATACTGTGCGCAACGTGAAAATTAGTCTGAAAGATAGTTGACAGTTTTGAGATATGGCTACCAGAATTACAACTGTGGTATCGGATATATATTCTTGTGATATTATGTGTGGTAACAACGTGTACCACTAGCCATACCACAAGACCTCATGGATATAGGCAGCGATCACATTACCACACGAGTCTACAGTACTACACGTGTACCCGTTGTATCGTATGTTCCTGTGGTATTTTGTGTGGTAACAGCATGTACCACAATCATTACCACAGGACATTCTTTTAAGGGAGGGATAGTGCATATAAGTTCTCGTAATTTGAACAAGGACAATGTAATAAGGTAATAATAACTACTCTTTAATTTGCCATTTCAACTGACCCTAGGGGTAAACTGGAAAATATAAAAGAGCTTGAATTTTATTGATGCTAATAGGCTTTTTAACAAATGTTTCAGCCAGACCAGTGATTTGATATTAATGATAATAGTAATCATAATAATAATATGAATATTAATAGTAATAATAATAATACTAATAATGATAATAATAATAATAATCATAATGACAATAACAATAATAATAATGATAATGATAATAATAATAATGATAATAATAATAATAATAACTAACTAACTAAATGAATGAATAAATAAATAAATAAATGAATAAATAAAATAAACAAAACAGAACAACAATAATGTTTAAAACAAAACAAAACAAACAAGCCAATATCAGAAATCAAAGTCTCAAACTAAAGATAAAATTTTTTAAAAGCCCTGATACATCTCCTAGCTGCAGGCTGTGGACTCATATTATAATTCAAAAGTGAAGAAAAGTCAAAAGCTTAAAATCATGAACAAAAATTCTCTGGTGACGGGTGATGATGACCGAATCATTTATCTGAACAATTTAATGAATTATTTATTATGAATAACAGATCCGAGTTGTTTTACATGGTGATGATGATGATGATATGGTGATTATGATAGCCGATGGTNTCTTCTGGTATTATGTATTCTTATGGTCTTGTGAAATGGATGACTGTGGTATCCATGTGATCCCGTGGTATAATAAGATAATCATAAATACTCTTCAATTGGCCATTTCAACTGACCCTAGGAGTAAACTGGAAAATATAAAAGAAATTGGATGTTATTGATGCTAGTAGGCTTTTTAAGAAATGTTTCAGCCAGACCAGCAATTTTGATAATAATGAACCCCCCTTTGTTTTTTTTTATGTGAGTATATTTCATCAACCCCCCTTTGTGATTTTTGTTATTATTATCATTATTCTTTTTTATAATAAAAAAATAAATAATAATAATTAATTATGCCAATGGCTGACCTAAAAAGGTAACCTTACCCTCTCCCCCAATGGAGCAAAATGTCATTATTATCATAATCATCATCATTATCATCTGAACATTTCTATCATTCAGCACTTCAAAAGGGACCAAGAGCACCCTCGGGAAAGGCACAGCTAAGCAGGGTCTCCGGTAAAAAAGAAGAGAGCAAAGCCGAGACATCCACTGCTTTTTGCAAGAAACCTAAGAACAAAAGTATACCAGCAGAGAAGCCACCACAGGAAGGTACCAAACCAGGTTGTTTAAAAGAAGAGTCATTAAAAATTCAGTATTGGCATGATTTGGATAAACTGGTAACCACGGTAATCTTTTTAGATATTATTCCTAGAAACATTCCTTTTCCCTAGCACTGATCACTAGTCTTGACAGACAACGTTTTTTTGTTTTCTCAGATTGCAAAGATCAGGGCAGCGTCTCACGAAACCGTCATAAGTACAAGTTCACCGACATCCCATTGAAATGCGTGTATTAAGTTTAACATGCATTTAATTAGGATGTCGGTGCACTTGTACCTATAATGGTTTCATGAAACGCTGCCCAGAATGATAAATTTGTGTAAATTCTAAAAGATTATATTTGAATGCAGGGTTCAGCGAAATGCGTTTCGATTGTGACATTTAAATTGAATGTCTCTTCTTACATCTGTCACTTTATCATTTACCATTCACTATTGGATTAGGTACATCAACATGGAAAAAGTCGTCGTCCGCGGGTAAATACGGAAAGAGGAGTGCAACAGAAGGAAAAGACGCCCCAAATTCTAAAGCACGCAGTAAGTACGGTGCTGAAACTTTGCTTCCTTCCAACATATTCTGTATCTTGGACATTTCGCCTTGTCCAAGATCTAGTCTTTTTAATGTTTACAATCTCTACCAACGGAACACGATCTCCCCTACTTGGTGAAAGCCCATGATGTCGTGATCCCTGAATGTCTACGCCCGACGAAAACGGATTTGTCGATATCATTACAGCATTTTTAATTTCAGCTAATATCATATCTTCATTTATCTTATTTTTGTATTCATTAGAATTATCTGGTTTCTCCGTCATCTTTTAAAAGATACATTTAAATAAACTTTGGTGATTCCCAATGGTAATGAGCTTTTGCTATAAGGGTGGTCCATCCTATGAGAATTAAGCAAAATAAATGAATGAACAATGTATTTGATATTCCTTCATACCTTCGTATGGCCAGAGAAAGATATCCTAAAATTGAACCATCTTCTTCGGAAGATTTTCCACCTCGACATTTTTAAAACATTAACAAAAGTTTGTAAAGTAAGCCGTATGGCTCATTTATGTATTAAAAAAAGCTGAATAGTCGCATTCGTATTTTTTCTTTTTCATAGAGATACACCTAGCATTTACTCAGAAAGATGTCAACGTGCATTTGAATGCATCAGAATCTGGGACTGTTCGAGACAACAAAACGACCGGGAAACAAATTAACATAAATATCAACTAGACTGGAATTTGTCACTGCTGACGAATTCTCCCTACCGCATATAGCTGAAATCAATCCAACGTAAGTGGCGCTTTCTCTTTATTAGCGAATTTGCTAGGATTTTGTGCCGGTCACATGTACTTCCGGTCGAAACGGGCCACACGGTTTTGGACTCACAGTTCACATAAGAATGATAAACTTCATTTTTTCTGAAAACCTTAAATGATGGAAATGTAGCGAACCTATTTTTGGAACTCTTCTTAGTACATGGACTGCATATAATGCACAATATATTAAACAAAATCGTGCATGAATATTTGTGACTAACTTCTAGCTCTTAAAAAGTACATGCTATTTTTTAATTTTTCCTTTTCCTTTTCATATTAAATTGTTTAAATAATACCGTTATTCTGAAGATATCACTAAATGAAAATTGAACAACGTGTTTTAATAATGTTGATTGGCACGTGATAGCAATACCAAAAATACAACAACAACCTTATTAGAACATCTGGTAAAACCTGAATAACCATGTATATGTACATAAAAACATTTTTTTTTTGCTGATTAAAAGAGAAACAAAACACGCATTGTTCTTCTTACTATTCCAAGATCTTGAAACAAAGCAGCAGCCTGTATGTGTTTGATTTTCACTCGAAGTATACCCAGAGGTTATGTGTCTGGACGGGTTGTGTATTCGGATAGTTGATTCAAGACAGCAATCTGAAGAAGTTTACAAGCAATATTTCTAAGACCTATATTGGAGAATGTGATAAAATACAAATAATCACGATGGCTAGTGATAGTTGATAAATATTTTCCGTTTAATCCGAAGGCAAAAAAGAAGAAATTTGTAAAGTGTCCGGACACCCAAACCTCAATCATACATTCAAACTAATCTGAAATATCTCTACACTCCCATTCCTTGACTTCAATTTGAATTTGTATGAAAGAGACTTTATAACTTCAATGGTAAACTGAAACAAATTGTAAAACAAAATATGCTGCAGTACTTTTGAGAAAGTTAATTGTTTAACAAATACAGTAGTTGTTTAAATGACATTCTAAAAATGACGAAGAGTTCATATTGGGATAATTATGCTTTGAATACTTTTATGTTGTTGTGATGTTTATTGCGATTGCACCTACATTGGAGTAGAGTTAAATCTGCAGATTTACAGTGCAATGAAAATATGTATTCAGCTTTAACAAGAAATGATAGATTTAGCTTCTATATATAGATACATACATATTTTATGATTACTATTTAGAATACTTAGTTTTTAAAAGGTGACTTTGAATATCATTTTTAAATATGTCTTTGATTAATACTTTAATTTCATTTTTACTTACTTTTATTTCAACATCTTGACAAGAAAGCAGCAGCTGATATGTGTATTCTTGTCACTCATAAAACTTCAACTCTCTAATTGTCAAGATTTTAGGATCACTCATAGATACATAATTATGGGAATTGATTTTTTTTTTTTTAGTAATCTCGTTGTACGACTTTATTTTGAGTTATGTTCAAGAAATAGACTTAATATATACATCATTACAATTATGCTCTCAGATGTGGATGTGTACAATATAAGAATTCATTCAATGTTAAGCTAACCTGCATAAGTATTGTTCGACACAGAAAAATATGTGTTTTTATCACTTATTTTTTTTGAAGAAACAGTACTCTAACGTCTAAAATTGAAATGAGTTATTGAATCACTTCTTGAGGGAGAATACGTTTTTTGAATGTATCAATTACAAGGCCTACTTGATGCCCTCAATATTGTAACTGTAATGTAAAATGAAATCTTGTTTAGTGAATTCGACATAAGGCATGAAATAGTTTTAATCAACATCCATTAATTTCAGACATTTTACACTGTACGCAATTAAAGAGAAATCTGTGTGTATTTAATTTACCTTTAATGTTATCATCATCTTCGACGCTGATGTCGCAGTGCTTTTCATCACTGAACATTTCGATTTATTCATATGTGTGTATAATATGCGTGTGCGTGTGTGTATTTTGGGTTTTTACAGACGTGTATCAATCAGATATGATTATTTACGTCTGGGGACCGACTTTTAACGTCATCATCCGAAAGACGTGACTCAGTTTCGAACCTGCGTCCTCGGCTGAATCAGTTTGTAACTTCCACTGTTAGCTGGACTATAGGCGCACGCCACAACGCTTATTTCAAATGCAAATGGTACAGTACCTTTATAGTAGGTTTTTGATAAAGCATTTAATTTGTAATTTTGTAAATTAAAAAATAAGTAAAACAGTGTAACGAAGATTTTCTGTGTTGATTCAAATGAGTCTATTCAACCTGAGCCGTTTTTAAATTAAATAAAAAAAATCCCGAAATTTAAAACGATTTAAGTTGGGAGAGGGAGAGAGATAAAGCGAAGATGGGATAGAGACGGACAGATAGTCAGACAGAGAGAGAGGGAGGGATGGAGAGAGAGACAGAGACAGAAAGGTTGTACACCATAGAAGCAATTCAAGATATTGATAGGCTTTTATTTAAAACATCCCGAATAATGGAAACATCACTAATAGAATACATGACATTTGTAGCGATATAGCCATCTATATAATTACAGAGTTTGGCCTACCCGGTCGATTTGGACACAATATGGCGAACATTGCATTGGTGGGTAAGCACACAACAACGAATATACAACGCGTTGGGACCAACTGTATTCAAGTTGGCCAAACTCTGTGTATACGTGGCTCTGGTCGGCGTCGGAGTCATTATTTAGGAGAGTTTGGTCAGCCCGGTTCGAATTAGGCAAAATAGGGACTCTTAGATTTACACGACGAGAACGCGTGGACCGCCACGTGTGACATCCATTTTAAGGTAATGTGGCGTCCTTTTAAGGCACTGCCGGGCCCGGCCCAGTGCCTTTACACAATAACACACGCGGCAGTCCACGTTCTCGTCGTGTAAATCTAAAAGTCCCTATTATGGCGAACATGGCACTGTACATAGAGCAAGCAAACACCCAATATACGTAATGCTTGCGACCATACTGTCATCTGAGATAGGCAACGACGATGAGTGTGTGAGACTAACAGAGGTAGAAGAGGAGAATCAGAGAAGATAGAAAAGAGAAAGAGAGATAGAGAGAGAGAGAGGAGGAAAGAGAGTGAGAGAGAATAAAATAGAGAGAGAGAGANGGGGGTGGGGTCTTCCTAAATATAAGGACAAAACTGCTTTCAATATCTTTCACGATTTGAAAGATGAGTCTTTCTCTAATTTGTTGATACCATCTCGATCTAATCAACATAATCACACTGCAGTTGTTTGCATCCCTGTTCATAATTAACGAGTAAGTGGAAGGTCAACAAGAAGGTGAATGATGATTAGACAGCAACAATGACGTAGAGTAGGAGTCATGGGCCAAGTGCCCAAAATGTGCCCCCAATCAAACAGGTGAAATATGAAGAAAAATGAAACAAAGAAGATTAAAGAGAGAAAAAAAAACCAGGAGAACAAAATATGAAGAGAGAGAGAGAGAGGGAAAGAGAGAGCGAGAGAGAGAGAGGGGAGAAAGAGAGAGAGAGATTTAGGTGGATAGCAGGGGGAGGATGAGGAGGAGGAGGAGAGAGGGAGGCAATAGGGACTTTTAGACTCTGCACGACGTGAACGTGGACTGCCCATTTAAGGCAATGTGACGTACTTTTAAGGCACTGGCAGTGACGTCACATTGCCTTAAAAAAACACTTGCATGTACGAACCTGATGGTCTCAGCATATTTGTAAATGTTCATGTAAGGAAGTTGTTTGTCTTATACTTCATCAGAAATTTATCATAATTTCATCATAATTTCATTATTGAAGAAGAGTAAAATATTATGACTGGGGTAGGGACTCGAGTCAATAATTTGAACATTAGACTGTGGGCTGACTTCTGAAAATGTGAGCCATTTTTCAATTCCGTGGTCCACGAACCCGAACCACACACTTTTACATGTTTCTAGGGTAAATTTTTGGTGCTGATTTAGATTTTTCCACTTGCCAACCCCAAAAACTACAAATAAAAGAGATATGTGGTAATTTATGGTAATTTATGCTAATTCATGCAAATATCTTAAATTCGGCTTATGTACACGTTCTTGATGTTGAAGATGATTATTGTCTGTAAAAAAATAATTTGAATAGAGATTAATGCACTTTAGAATTTGAGCCTTGAAATATAGATGTTATTATGTATTTATTACAAAATTATGAAGTTAAAATATGCAATTTTTTTTTGTGTTTGTGTAATGACACTGTTTTTTCACAGTAATCCAATTTATATTGTCAACACATTCACTCAACAATCAAAGAAAAACAAACAAAGCACATCCAAAAACACCAGCAACTTTCTTGTATTAATTTTGGCGTTACGAGTCAGTACATGTATTTATCTTGGAATACTACACTAATTCGCACACATCTTCACACCCTATCGCTCACACATTCACTCAAACAAAAAAAACAACAAAAAAACACTCACAAACACTAGCAAATTTCTTGTATATTACACCCTATAAAAGACTTGATACTAACATACACTGTATATGGCAAGGCACATTAAGCTTTGATTTGTTTACAGATTCATTTGGCATTTTTAATTCTCACAAGACT